>BNCR01000016.1:2152500-2403079 GCA_014656515.1 Oryzias celebensis
AGTCCAAACTCACTGACAATCAGCTGAACTTTGGCCCTTTCTTGACTTTTGGGTAGGGCGCACTCATAGGTCCCGTTGTCGTTGAGCGTCACATTGGTGATTTTGAGCGACATGTCTCCATGCCTCAGCCTGTCATCAAACACCGACGTCCTCTTCATGTATGACTTCATCATCATGCCGGTAATTTTTATTCCTCTCCTGTAGAGGAAAACGTAGATGTTCCAGAGCCGTCGCTTGGCTGGCTCCATCTCCCCACCCTCTTTGGACCACTCGATGGTTTGTTCCAGCAGGTCCATCTCCAACTCCAGCCGGCACGGCAGTATGACATCTTCGCCAGGAGCGACAATGATTGGATCTTTTGACCCAATGAGGCCGTTTTTACCTGGAAAAAGAAGAAACGTAACGGAGAGAAACTATTCAGGAAGATGAGTGATGACATGGGACTGTCAGCAGTGATGGACAGAAAGATGAGTCAAAAATAAGATGGAGCTCAGCAGATGGAAGGAGATGCTACAATAACCCTCAAAATGTACGCAGTGTGCAAAGAAAACCAGTATTGCGTTAAAATGCTATGTTTGAGAAAATCAGCTGAAATTCACATTGAATTTTGTCTAATCAAATTGATTTAGCTTTTATTTTCATTCTTAAGGGAAGCACTGGTTTTTCTCACAGTTATCTTTGGGCTCGTACAGCCACCTCAAGGGACGTCTTAAAAATGGAACGTTCCATTGTTGGAGGTGCCATGAATGTATCGTGAAATATATGTAAAGCTAATGAAAGTTACGCTTACTTATGACGTGCTGTTGTGATGCTGCTGCTGTACGATGCTTCTATACAACACTGTAGTCGTTAGTAAGGTGTGAGTACTGGCTCCTTAAATGCTGCATGCGCAGGGGTGTACATGATACGCCTTCAGTAGGACCTGTCACCCGCAGCATGCCCGTAGGAAAGATGTGGATGAGCATCTCCACCCACAGGAAAAATGTTTTATATGACAGTCAGACCAAAAGATGACGTAAACTATGTGGGAATTCTAGTTACAGTCGAGCTCATTGTTGTTGCTGTTATGAAAAAAGGAAAGTAATGAAAGTATTGACAATATATGTTTATTCAATGATTTTTGTGTTTTGTTTCTGTTTTGGATTTTTGGTTTCTGAGTTGTTAAATTTGAAAATGTTTTTTTTAAATGACGCAGTAAAAAAAGAAGAATTGCAATTACAATAAATAATGATTTTGTATTTCACATGAGCAAAAGCATGAATTTATAGATATTCTGAGTAACTTCAAGTAGATTCTATAAATTCAAATCAAAAGGCCAAACATCTCATTTTTGAGACAGAACAGGATTTTTAAGCAATGAGATTCTAAAAATATACTTGAATAATTATTGATGTTTCAGACCAGAACAAAAGGACACATCAGTAGTTATTATAATATATCTTCAGGTGAGAAAAACCTGAAAAAATTGGTTCTGGTTTAAGATTTTTAGCAACCAAAACCAAAAGTTTAAAAGAACATTCCAGAAAAAAACCAGTCAAACTTGTTTACCTGCTCCTTGAACCAACAGCTGAGAGGATTTTTTTTCTTGAAGTAGATATGTACGTCAAAAAATATCTATACATTTGTAATACACACGGTTTTTGTCAAAATGATTTAGAAAGTTGTTAAATCAATATTTTTTCTTGATAAAAACAAGACCATTTTGCCCCAGTGGAACGATCTGGTTTATAAATGATCCTGACATGTTCGTCTGTTCAAATCAACTGAATCTTGAACATGTGAAAGTTGTTTATTCTTCAAGGAAAACTGTTCAAAAAAAGCACAAGAACACATGTTTCAATCGTAAAACAAGCTGAAAGTCTAGAGGCGGTTTACACAGACTGAATGAATCGATTACCTTTAACAGGCTGGCAGGTAAAAGATGAAAGCAAAAGCGGAATCCAGATCAAGATAGAATATATTATCTTCATGGCAGCTGTGCACACAATCCAGATCCTCAGGAGAAAACGATTTTGAAGAAAAAAGGATGATTTAGCAGGAGCTCGTCTCAGACGGAGTTTCAATCACAACACTGTTTTTTTGTTTCCCTCAACAACCTAGGTGGGAGGGGCCCTCACCGAGCCAAGCAGAGTGAATTCCCCTCAACGTCACAAAAAACCTGTCATCTGTGGTTGCTTAGATACGGTAGATAGAAAAACAAGGGCAGAAATGTTTCATAAAATGACTCAAGAAAAAGAGAGTTAATTCACTTCTTTATTACGAAAATATTCAATTTTGAAGTGCAGTATTTGCCATTAAAAATAAAATCACATCCAATTGTTTGGAAAGAAGAGTCTCAGTAAATAAAAATTAACCCTAAATGAAGTGAAGATTTTGTGAGTAAAAGACAACAGCAAACTGCAGAAACAAAGACCAGGTCAATAGATGTTTGTCTTTCTCGTTTTCTTTGCACATTTAACAGGTGACAAATCTAGAAAACCGGACTCCAGAAACAAAATGAAATGAATCTTTTACAAATTAGTTGATAGTCAGTTTTTTTTTTTCCTTAAAACACAATTGCTGAATTGTCATGGCCAGCATGACCTTTAATGAGATCTTCAGTTTAGTCGTAGTCACGCTGATGTCTCTACAGGTGGATGTGGGCTGTCTGCCGGTGATCAAACCTGTGCGGGGCGCGCAGGTACCCAGACAAAAACATCCCGGTCATAGACCGCTCAGGGAACCTGGAGAGAGAAAATGTTTGTGCACAGTTTTCTATGGGTATGCTGCTGGTCACAGGTCGTAGTCAACAACACGTAAGGGTGAAGTAGGTGAGATGCAGGTGTGTCAAACGGATAATTCAACTGTTAAACTCCTCCAAAACCCAGCGGACTGAGCGAGGAACCCGTCACTGCTGTTCACGTGAGCGACTCCCTGGACCCAGCCTGATTGCTAGAAATGAGGAATTAAACAATTAAATTAAACAATCAGAGTGTAGTTTGTGTGGACATCCTACAGGTATTTACGCATCACATGCACACCTCGTGCATGTAGCATTTATGCGAGATTTCACCTTACTAACAACTAGAATGTGGTGTAAGGACATCATTCGGCAACATCACCTGAACGTTATAACTGCGTTTAACTTCCATTATCCAAAAAATACTTCACGATACACTTGCCCAACAATGGTACGTTCCACTTCATGACGCCCCTCAAGGTGGCCATACGAGCCTCAAGGGAACTAACTGCAAGACACACCTGCTCTCCTCTTAAGATGCCTTTTCTCGTCTCTATGACCCTCAACAGACCTGGAGGACCCAGAAACCTGCAGCACCTGTGCGGCTCAACCCCCCATACAGGTGCTTTTATCAGCAGCACACCTGGTAGAAGCTCAGCATTAAACCCTGTAGCATCGTCTGTGTTATTCTACCTAAAACAACTTTATCAAACATGTTGGACGTCCTCAAGGACAGATCTATGTTACCATAGAACCCACAGATGAGCATAAAGTGGAGGGGTAGTCTATGTCATCCACTGCACCTCTCAAGAGTTTCTTAAAAAAATTCATGAATACAAAGAAATCCTCAGAAACCTGGATGGTCGAAGATGAAGACTGGACTTTTTAGCTCCCTTCTGAAACCTGCCTCCAGAGGTCTCTGGAGGAACTGCAGCATTTCCACTGATGGAATGTGGGGCCTGACAAAACTTAGTTGATGAATTATTTGTGAATGTGAGGAGAACCGAAGAAGAGAAGTGGGGGGGTGAGAAGTGACGCGCTGCTCCTCCTACCTGAGCTGTCGTAGGAGGAAGTCAGCTCAAACAGGAAGCAGCGTCTGAGCTGGTCAGAGGTCGAGTGGAGTTCTCTGCTCTCCGTCTTTTTCACTTCTGCAATCCTGCTCACATTTGTAAGTTTGCTTTCTTTTCCACTTGTGAACTTTGACCTCACTAACTTGAGTCTCCATGGTGGAGACTTCAACTCTGAGTTCAGTTTGACTTTTCTTCTGCCTGAAGACAAACCCAGAAAAATCTCAGATTCATGGAAACAACAAGGTTCATTTTCTGCTCAGTTTTACACGTTTGACCAAATTGTCAAAGATTTATTTGTTTTTCTCTTTCTGGAAACGGACTCATTTCCAGTAAGGAAACTTTGCACCACAAGAACTCGCTGGTTTTTCCTGTAAGAATTTTCAAAATAAAATGTTAAATGTTTTTACAAAAGAAAAACAAACAACAAAATTCACAGCAAAACATGGGAAACCAGAGACGAGTTTTGTATCAAGTCTGTGGTTAACGTGTTTTACTGGAATTTAGAAAGAGAAGTTTGGCTGCAGCTGCTAAGCAGAGCAACGTAATGTTCCTGCAAAGTCATCTAAACATTGTTATGCAACAAACGACATTTTCACATTTTACAGCTAAAATCTGTTCCAGCTGTTTGTGGACACCTCCCTTTCAGTACAAACAAAAACAATGACTGAAACACAAATGTTTTAGAGTTAAACATTAACTTTGACTCTTTTAATTTTTTTCTTTTTTAAATGAAACTTCTCTGTGCATGCCACGCGTGTTGGGCTGCAGCGCCATCCTCTGGTGGAATGTCACAACTGTAAATCCTTTAATTTTTTTGAAGATAAAGATGATCTGAAAGTGAATCCAGCATGGAGCACTGTGGGAGCAGAGGGGATGGGCCCCTTCAGTCCAGATCCACTGATGGGATCCAGAACAAACGCCAGAGGTGAGAAGATCGTTTTTACCTTTTTTTTTTTACCGCGAGCAGACCGCAGCGCTCACACTTATTATTTTTAACAGGGCTGAACCTGGATCTGAACTGGAATCTGGACCTGGATCTGGACCCAGATATGACTCTTTGAGGAGCAACATGTCCAAAGACGTCATCATTCAATTCAACAAGGGTGAAGGTTCTCTTTCAGAGAGGTAACGTGTCTTTAAAGAGTTTTATAAATGGTCTGTGAAAGACACTCGTTTGTTTAAAGAGATCCATGCTGCATCTGAAGAGTATCATCAATGTTTGGATCACAGCATTCTTGAACCATTTTCTTAAAGTAAGTGGAGATTGTAGCACTATTGTTGGATGCTTGTGGTCCTGAAGCAACTCCTTCGGATTCAGGTTGTGCCTGAATTCCCTCCATAACCACTAAAAACATATAATGTGAGACTGTCAAGTGTCCTGGATTTTATTGCAGTTTGGACACCACACCCACTACTTTTTTTGTATTAAACACCAAATATGACGTCACAGATTTGTCCAAGTAAAAATCTAACAAATATGGACATTTTAAAAAGACTATTTATGAATCCACTGCGATCTGAAGCTGAAAGCATGATTTATTTACATTTTTTTTTCCTCATAGCAAACCGTTCAAACCCAATGCATTGTGGTCTATATTTGCTAATCTAGTGGGCATTGATACAAACTGTTTTTTCTAAGAAACTTCTGGAAAATTTCCAGGTCACTGGATTTTGGAATTGTAGATTTCCCAAAGACATGGCAAACGCCCTGTAGAGTGCACTAAGTAGTGAGGAGTGAAAGAATTCAGACAACATTAGGCTTTTCCCGTCAGTGTTCAAATGCTGGCCTGACGTGGGTGAAAAATGGGTTAAAATAGGTTGCAATGGATGACTACCCTTCAATCAGATGATTTAGTCTGTAACTCATACCTGGCATATTGGAGAAAGATCAAGGCTCTGGAAGTTGTTCTTTTGGCAAAACGTATGATCACTGGAACAACATTGGATGTGGCGGTGTGTTTCTAGGTTCATTTGGAAAAATAGTCATAGACGATCGTCCTTCCAAACTTTCCTCTTATTCAATCACATTTCATGTAAATTTCCATGTTTTAGAAAGAATAAACCAGAACAGTGACGTTACGACCAAATTCTCAACCTATACATGAACAGGGCGATATCCATACTTTTTAAATGTACACATATTAAAATCCAGGTTCTGACCTTGGAATCCTACATGGACAAACCCCTACATATCTCAGATGTTGCATATATCCCAGCCCACTGTTTGGCTGACTGTATTTTTTAATGTGATGTATTTTAACTGCGCTATATATATATATATCTGTTAGTTTTCTTTGTGACTGCTGTCTGTTAAGGCGCAATATAAATAAACAGTACTTACATACTTGTGAAAATATGTGGCGTGCTCTTTAAGATTTCTAGTATTTAAAAATAGATTCTGAAGTGACACATCCATTTAGACTGGAGTGTACTGCCTCTATCAACGACTTTCAGGAAACAGGGAGATGGGCAGGACAACGGAAAATAACTTTTGTTGTGCTGACCAATCTGCCAATCAGAAATATTCGCCCCCAATTATTCACAAACTTTAGCTCTAATAAAACCATTTATTTAAAAAAAAATATGACCCCGGCAGTTGTAATTAATATCAGTAATAATCCTATTAACATTGAATAAGCAGGAACTAAACCTGTGATCTTCTGACCAAAGGTCAACCACACTGGCTCTGCACCACAGCCACCCCTTATCGTGAACCTCTATTTACGTAATAAACAGGAATTTGTAAAGTTGCATTAGTTGAATGTGTGGGTGCTTTTAGGCCATATTTAGGAACAGGAGGTGGAGGCTTGTTCTTGTTCACCGATGACAGGGTGGTATACACATTGGTATACACAGCTGGGCCTCTACTGTGAGGGAATCATCTCACAGAAAACACCACAGTGAGAGTAGCTGCTATTGTTTTGGCAATGTCACATGATCAGGTGAGTTTGATTTAGTGCACCTATTCACCTGCAGGGTTTATTTATTTATTGTTTTTGGTTGCAAATGGAGAGCATGGACAGGTCCTGGTAATTTTTGTTGACTGCTTCATTTATCAGATAAGGACTTTGTTTGCCAAAGAGCGTTTATTCATTGTAATGCAATACAAACAATAAACTTGCCCCAGCGTCTCTGGAGATGGGTGAAACCTTAAAATCAATACAGTTAGAGTTGTCAAGCACAACCAGATCTAAATTTTAACTTCGGAGGGTGCCCATGTCTCTGTAGCAATGAATAATAACGCAAGAGGCCATACCAAGAAGACTAATACTAGTACTACTTAAGGCGCAGAAGCTTCAGATGGAAACTCAGGACATCAAACTCAACTGGCCTCTTGGTCCGTTCAAGTACAACAAGTGCATTTTTATCACTTCTCTTTACAGCTGTACCCCTGATGCACATGCCACTCAGCATGGAGAAGGTGACCAGGCTTTACAGAGTGATGATGAAGAGCAGGAAAGTTCCGGTGAGCCCGCTCTGAAGTGGCGAGTCCACGTCCCAAGGACCACAGATCAGGACTTGGACAATCATATAAAGAGTAAAAATATTTCTAATTATTTAAACATTTGTTTTGTTACAGATTTATATTTGTTCATGCTTGTTGTCTCCTTTCATTTGCTGCAGTTTGTCGAGTTGAACTCCAGGGTAAGATGAAAGTGAGACTCCAAGGCATATTCCATGGAATTACCAAAGAAGGAAAGCCAGCTCCTCTGAATGAGATCTACACGGAGCTCCACATGACGGAGGGAGGGACTGCAGAGGCCAGTGGGAAACACGAGGTCGGGCAGATTGAAGCAGCTTTGAGGAAAGCGGACACGGCTGAAACAACCATCAGACAAGAGTTCCTCTTTAAAGCGGAAGCAGAAAATCCACTCAGGAGAGTGATGACGAAGGGAGTGGCTGGCATTGGGAAAACTGTCTTAACACAGAAGTTCATTCTGGACTGGGCCGAGGAAAAAGCCCACCAAGACCTCCACTTCATATTTCCATTCACTTTCAGAGAGCTGAATGTGATGAAGCAGGAGTTCAGCTTGGTGGAACTTGTTCATCATTTCTTTGTTGAAACTAAAGAAGCAGGAATCTGCAGCTTTGAAGGCCTTCAAGTCCTGTTCATCTTTGACGGTCTGGACGAGAGTCGGCTTCCAATGAACTTCAGCAACACTAAGACCTTGTCTGACATCACAACGCCCGCCTCAGTGGGGGAGCTCATGACTAACCTGATTCGGGGGAACCTGCTTCCCTCTGCTCGCCTCTGGATCACCACAAGACCCGGAGCAGCCAAGCAGATTCCCGCTGAGTGTGTTGACATGGTGACGGAAATCCAAGGGTTCAATAACCAGCAGAAGGAGGAGTACTTCAGGAAGAGATTCAGAGATGAAGAGCAGGCCAAGACCATCATTTCCCATCTCAAGACATCCAGAAGCCTCCATGTCATGTGCCACATCCCGGTCTTCTGCTGGATCACTGCTACAGTTCTGGAGAACAAGCTGAATACCAGAGAGGGAGGAGAACTACCCCATAGTCTGACTGAGATGTACATCCACTTCCTGGTGGTTCAAGCCAAAGTCAAGAAGCTCAAGTATGAGGAAGGGGCTGAGAGCGATCCAACCAGTGCAGAGAGTGGGAAGATGATAAAGTCTTTGGGGAAACTTGCTTTTGAGCAGCTGCAGAAAGGCAACCTGATCTTCTACGAGTCAGACCTGATGGACTGTGGCATCAATGCAAAGGAAGCTTCCACGTACTCAGGAGTCTTCACACTGATCTTCAAACAGGAGAAGGGACTGTGCGAACAACGGGTCTTCTGCTTTGTCCACTTGAGTGTTCAAGAGTTTCTGGCTGCTCTTCACGTTCATACGACCTTCGTCATGTCTGGAGTCAATCTCATAGAAGAACAACGAGTAAACTCCAGCGACAGGGAAGTGGGTCAAAGCAGATCCAGACAGTTCTACCAGAGTGCTGTAGACAAGGCCTTACAGAGTCCAAATGGACACCTGGACTTGTTCCTCCGCTTCCTCTTGGGACTTTCCCTGGAACCCAATCAGCGTCTCCTACAAGGTCTGGTGACAGGAGTAGAAAGTACCAAACAGATTAATGAGGAAACATGCGAGTACATCAAGATGAAGATCAGGAAGAGCCTGCCTGCAGATAAGAGCATCAACCTGTTCCATTGTCTGAACGAGCTAAATGATCGTTCCTTAGTGGAAGAGATCCAAACCTACCTGAGGTCAGGATGTCTCTCCAGAGATCACCTGTCTCCTGGTCAGTGGTCGGCTCTGGTCTTCATCTTGCTGTTATCAGATGACCTGGAGGTGTTTGACCTTAAGAAGTACCCTACTTCAGAGGATGCTCTTCTGAGGCTGCTGCCAGTGGTTGAAGCCTCAAAAAAGGCACTGTAAGGATTAACGTTGTCTCGTTCATTGACAAAAAATGCTTCCAGTGTCGACTGATTTATCCTTTGTTCATTTTCTATTCTCAGTTTGAGCAACTGCAACCTGTCAAGGAGAAGTTGTGAAGCACTGTCATCGGTTCTCAGCTCTGGATCCTCAAACCTCAGGGATTTAGACATGAGCAACAATGACCTTCAAGATTCAGGAGTAAAAATTCTGTCTGATGGCCTGCAGAGTCCACATTGTGAGCTGGAGATTCTCAGGTAAGTCCACCAAAGAGTTTCTCTGTTACCAACACGTTCTTGAGCCTGCTGGTGATACTGTATTTCTTGTATATCTGCAGCCTCTCTGGCTGTCTGATCACAGAGGTCGGATGTGCCTCTCTGGCTTCAGCTTTGAGATCCAACCCATCCCATCTGAGAATGCTGGACCTGAGTTACAACCATCTAGGAGGGGAAGTGGTGAAGCTGTCTAATGGAAAAGAGAATTCCCACTGGAGACTGGACACGCTCAGGTAGGGTTTGGTAGAGGCGCACACAACTCCTGGTACAATTCTCTCAAAAGAAATTGGTCATGGGAATCTCAATGCGCTTAAATGTTTTTTAAAGCAAAAGTCTTTAGGAGACCTTCACAACCAAACTCTGACAGAAATAAATGAAAACAAGAAGGTGAATTAAATTAATTCAATTGCTCTGATTTGGGGATTCTTGGCTCATTCAGGACCGGATAGGGGAAGTCTTAACTTTTCCATCTTCCTACTTGCTACTGGCTTGGCTGAAGCACTTTGTGTCTCAGTCATCTAGGGTTGTCCAAATTGGTGAGAGTACCAGTGGTAAGGCCTGGTCCAGGAAGAGCACTGCATTGTTTGTTTGTGTGGGTCACGGTCAGGGCAAGGGTCAAGCTGTGTTCAAAAGCAGAGGTTAGGTTTTAAACACTGGGAATTTTCTGTCCGGATGGGGGTTTCTTTCATTTGGGGCTGTGAGCGGTGACTTGATTGGCGACTTTGGGGTTAGGGGTGTCTTAGCCATGGGTTCATGAAGAGGCTGTAAGGGTTCCAGCTTTGATTATTACACTAAGTAATCACATCATGAACACTCACATGCACACACAGACCAGCATGCAATATGTTGTCATGAAACACATAGAAAATAAGACAGCCAATCTCTGGCCGTCCAAAGCTGATGTTGGATAACTTCTGGTTTGTTCCATCCAGGTCCAGATTAACTTGTTGATAAAGGAAACCTCAAATCTTGTAACTACAACTGGATACACTCCACCCTCTAAGCCCTAGTCACCACACCCACATATGTGCGTATGACTTTAAATGATCATTTACATCCAACGTGACACCAGTTTCTTTTTGCAGATGGTGCTGAAAAACTGTTTATGTTCCTCAGGGATAGAAAGATTTCTTCCATGTAAACTTTACTGCATATATCAGTTCTTCAATCCCATCAGAATTCAATATTTGAATATATTCAAACAATAATTTGTTTTCATTGTTTTTCCAAAATTTCTCTATGAAGTGGAAATGAACTATTAGACTGTTAGTGATCAAGCAACTGACCTGTCAGGATCCCTTAAGGCTGTAGTTTGGTAAAGGTTTCTGGTTGGGCCATCTACCGTTCTCGATGTTCTTCCCTTTTCCTTTATATAGAGATGTTTTATTAAATTTCCAGCAGCACTGAGGCTGATGAAAAGGAAGAACATTCTTCAGTGCAGAATAAGCTGAAACCTGCTGTTTAACTTTCCTCTTCTGTCCTACAGGATAGAACCTGCTGGAGATCAGTGGCTGAAACCAGGAAAGGGAAAATGTAAGTCTACCTGCAGTCGCCTGTTCGTTTTCTTTTTACCCTTGAGGACCACCCATTTATGTATAGGTGAACTGATCTGAATGATCCCTTCCCCTGGCATTCCAAACAGGAAGTTACTGTGGGCTCCAAGAAGCCAAAATCCCATAGACGTCTATGGAGAAATAAACAGTTTTTGCTCAGTCATTCTATTGATCAGAAAAAACATTCTTACTCCAATACTTTATTTACAATTGTTCTTAATCCTAATTTTTTAAATATGTTTTTCTTTATTCCAAGTTATTCAAATTATGAACTGAGTAATTAGAGCCTCAGTAAAAACACGTGGTACCTGCTGTCTCCACCTCAAATGTTTGATTGACAGATTCTTCTGAGCCGCTTTCAGTAGAAAGGGTGTGGTCTTCCAACCAGCTCACTCCTGATTGGTGAGAGTGGCCTCAGAAAGGATAACTCAGACAAACTCGAACCAATCACTGCTTACAGATGACATCTGCCTCTAACATGGTGACCTCCGTATGACAAAAAATGGCGTCTGAATTGACTTCATTTAGTTGGAGCTGGAATATGAGTGACATCACACTCACTCAGTCCAGTTCTCAGAAACAGTCAGTGGGTAAATCTGTGAGTCAGATCGTTGGTCCTACTTTTGCTCACAGTTCGATGTTTGTAACGTCAACACCGACTTGTCTTGGCTAAAACTGCAGATGAGAGGGTGCTAAAAAAGGAAGCCATAGAGCAGCACGCCAGCCACTTAAATCCCATGCAGCCAGACTGACCAGGACTGTGCTCACCTCACTTACGTTGGTTCATGCAGTTTGTGGACTGATGTCAAAATACTTTAAGGGATCGATCAGGTTACAGTTCATCTTTATTGATGAAGGTCGTATTTTTAGAGAATCGGGTCTGGGCGGACTTAGCTGCCTTGCCAGAGACCATAGTTCACCATCTGCGCCATCACTCGGTTCTGAACCTGAGCAACCAGACCAGCCAAACAAACCAGACGTCAGCTGAAACGGACCCAGACGTGGAGTAGTTGGTGCCTAAAATGAACAGAATTGATGTCTTTCTCTTCATCAGATTACTGTTCTCTCACCATCAACACAAACACGGCGAGCAGAAGAATCAAAGTCTTTGAGGATAGAAGAGCGGCGACATTCGTGATGGACATTCAGCCATATCCCGACCACCCAGACAGATTTGACGACCAGTGGTCCAGTCAGCTTCTGTGCAGAGAGGAACTCAGTGGGCGCTGTTACTGGGAGGTGGAGTGGAGAGGAAGAGTGGAGGTAGCGGTGAGTTACGGTGGCATTGGGAGGAGAGGAGACAAGAACAGCTGCCGGTTTGGAAAAAACCGTCAGTCATGGTGTCTGATGTGCTTTGACTGGGACAGTTACTGCATCCGCCACGACAACAAGGAAACCCTGATCACCTTCGCCTCATCTTCCTCTTCCTCTGCAGAGTCTCACACAGCAGCAGTTTATGTGGACTACTCTGCTGGATCTCTGTCCTTCTTCAGAGTGTCGGACTCGCCGATGCACATTTACACCTTCAACACCGCTTTCACTGAAGCACTTTATCCCGGCTTTGAACTGAGGTCAGGCTCCTCGCTTAGTCTGCGCTGAGTCTCATTAGAGTCCTAAAGCTACAAACTGTAGGCTATAATGTGCCGATTATGCCTACGTGCGTGTTCAAAAATCGAGGTCTGGAACGATTTTGAGGTTTTCCACCAAAAGATTTATTCCTGACACCAAAATATCTAATACATGAGTTTAAGGTCTCCAGCTGTCCCTAGGAAAGCGTCTAGCGGATGCTCTCCTCCGTGCACGAAGAATGAAGACACCCTTTTGCCCTTTGACCCAGAGTTTTATACACAATATGCAAAAAAAAGGTTAGATCAAATTAAGAGGTTTGATCTTCTCCCTGGAGATGTATTTTCCCACCGTCAGCCTTTTCCCTTTCCCAGGCACCTCTGCTCCTCGTTGACTCCTTATCCGCTTTTCGTTCACTCCCACCTGCACACATTTGTTTCAAAGCAGCATACTCCCTATGTGAACTAACCTTGTATGCTGTGAGAAACTATTCATTCACACAATCATGAAAATGTCTGCAAAGTATAAACCATGAAAAACCCTTTTGTTTAAGTATTCAATATCTACCAAGTAAATCACTTTTAACACTAAATTTTCATACTGGTTAATACTGAATTATTATGACACACACAAAAGTCTTTGTTTATTTAGACTTCATTTCTTAAGTACACACCCAGCATGAGAGGGGTGTTCCACACCGCACTAAACGGGCATTCTCAAAAGCGATTTTAGCATGTGATGCACACTGGACGGCCGTTACCTGATACTAGCGCATGTGCCTAAGAGTCTTAGTGTGAAATGTTAAATGTTAAAAAACTGGTGAATCTGGTTCCAGGTTTTTTCTTTCACAGCTCTATTCCAATATTAGAAAGACTGTGTCATAAAATTCCAGCTGTGCACAAAATGCAATTCTTCATTTCTCCTTCATGAGCATGTTTACATGTTAGCATGTTAGCACTTCCGTGTTTTGAAAAAGGTGCTACCTACATGTAGCAACCAAATCTGAGTTCTTGGTCGACATTTAGGTTTGTGGTTACCAGGAGTTCAACAGGTTGCATTTCCAATGCATGATCAATGAACGCCCGTTTTGTACGTAAAATCCGTGACTAGTCTTAAAAACTTGTGTTTGTTTCTGTGTGAATCTAGGAACTGAACGATTAATTCACTTGTAATGTGAAAAACTAACAGGATGTCTGTCCTTAAAACACTGAAAGTGACTCATTGATGCAAAGATTTGATGAAATCAAAGTCAGTCTGAACTGACTGGTTTGTCACTGAAATAAAGATTTGTCAGAAAAGTGATCAAAGGAGTCATGAAAAGAGCCACATTTCAAGTTGAAACTTTATTTAGCGTGTGAAGCAGAACAAGCAGAGCAGAAATAAAGTTCATTCAATGATGAATAAACTATAATAAACGAAAAACAATGAAAACCAAAACAAAAGAAAACAATGATGATTAATGTCCAACATTTCAAGGACTCAATTCATGGGAAAAAATCAACAAATAATTAAAAAATGCTTTATTTAAAAATATAAATCACAATCAAAAACAATTATAAAATAGAGAAAAAATCAAATCAGTTTTTATGCAGAAAGCAGAGGTAAGGCAGAGCAAACACATTTTTATGGTGTTGTTATGAAAGAATCTGAAAATGAATTCTGAATTAATGGCATAAATGTTTGGCTGTTTGCATAATATTTTAAAATAAATACAAAATGGTTAAAACGCAAAACATAAAATCTCTCTAAACTGTTGACCCACGTTTTGCTGACGTTGATAGATGCACAAGTTCTTCTTTACTGTAGGAACCAGACTGTCCCCGTACTGTTTGTCCTGTGGGTGTCACTGTCGCCATCTTGAGAATACAGGTGCACTCTATTCATGATGGGGTGTTGGTCTGAAGGGCAAATGATTATTAACCTTTGACCCAAAGTTTAATGAAAGTTGGATTGCTAGTAGATAATAAGTCCTTCAAATCTGTTGTAAAATGTGCATAAAGCACGAACCATTCCAAGACATCAGGTATCGGTTCAAACATGGTTACAAGATGTTACATCCATCAAAAAAGCATCTTAATTATCACTATTTCTGCTTCTGTCAACAGGTTCAATGCAAAAAACAACTTATGAAAAGAACATTTTTCATGAAACAAGCTGTTCTTAAGCCGGTTTAGAAGAAAAGTCATTTTTAAGATTTCATCTTCACCGTTTCTCACTTTCTGGCAACAGCTCGACCTGCAAAAAAAAAAGTGTTTTAGCTGTTTTCACTTCACCTATTGACCTCAAAACAGGCACGAATATTCCCAGCAATTCTCCTCAGAGCCAAGAGAGAACTGTCCCAAAAGGTCTTTTATCTTTTTCAGCAGAAATGTGCAGCTTTTTTGGAGCTTGAAGTCTGAAATAATGACACGTTTTCGACGTTTTCTGCAGTGTTTCCTGTTGATCTACCCCTTCATGGCCAATGATTGAAAGGCAGGAAAGTCCCAAATCAAAGCGGTGACACCAGAGATGCCCCATGGCGCCATAGGTCACAGATTTATCTAAAAAATCTCTCATTTCTTTTCCTGAGGTTTAAAGTTCTCAAGATAAGTTTCCCAGTTTGATCACATTTACTCATAAAACACTGTAACGACTTCTTTTAGCTGGCTTACAAACTCAATGTCATGAAATCCCACCGAGCAGAAGACATCTAGTACATAACTGAGGTCATGTGATCAGGGCCTGCTGGTTGTTAAGAGAACCCGTTTAAAAACCAAAGATGACAGAGCCTTTGCAGCAGTGGCTCCATCTCTCTGGAACTCCCTCCCTCTCAGCCTCAGATCCGCAGAGTCAGAGCTTTCTTTTAAAAAGCTGCTAAAAACACATCTTTTTACTGTTGCATTTTCTTAATTCTGTTTTTATTTTCTGTGTTTCTATTTGTGTTTTACTGTGAAGCACTTTGTGATCTTTTATGGTGCTATATAAATAATATTTATAATTATTATTACTATTATTAACTAACTTATTGCATCTATTGTAGACATCTAGTGAACATCTCAGACATCCAAAGCACAGAAACCACTATTAATGCCTCTTCTAAATGATTCTTTATGTTGTTTAATGAACTATTTCATCATCCTAAACATTCCTCAAGAAAAAGGGTGACTTGTTTACAATGTGCAAGGCATGATGGGACAGTATTAGCTGCGATAGATCTCAATGAATTGATATCGATTTACAAAATTTGAGCAAAGCAGGAAAAATGACAAGAATCTTTCCTCGTCAGGACACATCAGCCGCCGGTCATGATGACTTCATCACCTAAGAGTCTGATTCTGAACTGATCCCTGAAAGATCACAGACTTTAACGTTCATCTACACTTTAAAACACAAACAAATCAACCATTAAAGACAAAAACCTACAGAGAGCGTTTGCTTTTCATCTGTTACCCTTAAACCTCTATAAACCGATGAAGGGTTAGGGTAACTTCCTGCTCCTCATCCTCAGAGAACCTGAAGCAGAACGCTGACGGTTCCTGGTTTCTTGGGTACAAAGAACCTTTGAAAAGAGTTCTGTGTATTACCTCGAGACCACTTGCGAAAGGTGTACAGGCACAGAAGGAAGATGATGATGTGCAGGATGAAGAGCAGCGCTCCAGCAATTATTCTGGTCCACATAACATGAGGAGGATCCGTGATGGTGGGAGGAGCTTTGTGAGGCTTCACTCTGGCTATGGACACAAAAACACAAGAACAGCTCATGAAGTTCTTTCTTCTGAACGACGTCAACCGAGAAACATGTGAGTGAGATGATGAAAAAACACGGATTCATCTGAAATAACCTGAAACTGAATTCTTTTATAAACCAACGGCTATAAAAGATGGACTGCAAGCTTCAGAAAGACTTCTGCACCCGTCTGCAGCTCTTCTGCTCCAAAGGTCTCAGCTTGAAAGGCCTTCTCTCCGTGCGGCATGTTTCTGCTCCGACCACTGATGTTCTGCAGGATCTGGATCAGGACAAAGGAGAGCCCATGGTTCTGCTCTCAAACGTTCTTGGTGTTCTGGTTCTGGTTCATTGTTCTGATTTCAGACCCATAAAGATGGAGACCACGCCTCCTGTTATCAAGCAGAACTTTCAGCTCCACAATGATTTACAGTCTTGAACCAGAACAGATCCCAGATTCATCCCAAACCATGATCAAGCCTCCTCCGTGTTTCACAGCAGAGACAATCTAGCTTCATTTCAGCTAGATCTGGATGAAGATCCCATACTGGAAAAAGCTTCACTTTGTCTCATTTGTCTATAGGAAGTTCTCCGTGAAGCTTTAGGGTTAGGTGGTCTTATCCTCTTTGTTCTTCTTGAAGTCCTCGTTGGCTCCTGATGGTGTGATTTGACCCTGAAGGAGGAGCCTCCTAAAGTCTTTAAGGTCCCTCTGGGTTCTTTCCTGTGAATCATCTGTCTCATCAGGTTGTTGATCAGGGAGTTCTTCGGTTCTGTGGACCCGCTGGATGATCTGTGCAGCTGGAGACACGGGAACATCAGGCAGCTTGGAGATGTTCTCACAGCCTCCAGTCTCACTGTGTGGTCCAGGACCAGACCTCACAAAGGCTCTGGTCACCTTCAGACCTGAGTTGTTCTATTTTATAGCATTTAAAGTTGAACGCATTTTCAGAAATGATGTCTGGTTCCTGTTAAAAGAATTTAAAGAACTTTTCATTTTTGAGTCAATTTTCTTTCGTCAGTGATCTTTGAAGGTTGATCGTCTCAACATCTTATCCTCATCTTCATCACGTCATCTGTACCTGAAAAGCAGAGTTACCTCTGACTGCCAGCCAGCTCCTCTCTGACACCTTGCCTCTGGACAGGTGCTCACAGTGGTAGAAACCCTCTGTAGACTTGGAGATGGAGGTGAGGACCATCCTCCCCTCCTTTCCCTTCAGGATGAACTCCCCATCCTTGTAGAAGGCGGCGCTGAAGTTTGAGGTTGAGGAGCTGAGAAATTCATCCTTGAAGGAGCAGCGAATAGTCACACTGTTCCCCTCAGTGACGCCAGACGGGGGGCTTTCCATGATCACAGGTGAACCTGAAATGTGACCACAGTCCAGTCAAAGGCCTGTCTTTGGCTGGCGACCTGCAGAGTGGAGGTTCAGGCTTACTGGTGACCGTGAGGTTGACGGCGTTGCTGCTCTCCCCGTGATCGTTTTCACACCAGTACACCCCAGTGTCTGATGGGTAGGAGGTGTCGATCTCGCAGGAGGACTCTTTGGGGATCCCCCAACCGAACTGACAGTCCTGATTGACGCGACGAGACGTGTTCCTCTTCACGGTCCAGCCCGTGGAGTTGGCCACACAGCTCAGGACGATGGTTTCATAGCGGCGGAACTGAGACCGCTCAGGAGAGACGCTCAGAGTGGCTGTAGAGAGAAGAGGCTAAAGTCTTTGAGAGACGACTCAGAAACTAGAACATTTGTTTTTTGACTTCATACTTTAAAGCTACGAACACAACGGGCATTTGACGCACTTTCAAGAACGCACTAAACACATGTGCTTGAACGTGTGTGATATCTTGCTTGATATTTTTTCTTTAGCCGCTCTCTTCTGAAGACTTGGTGGCGTATAATTCCAGTCACGCATTAACCACAACAAACAACCAGGCCTTTTCATGACATAAAAGGACGCCATCTATACATCACTACCAAATCCAAGTCCCTGATTGGTCAAAGTTCAACCTGGTTTAACTTTCAAAGCACTTTCAATAGCCAAATATCTTGTACATAAAGCTCGAAAACTGACTTAAAAAAACAGACTTGCGTAGTGACGCATGAGCGCGAGAGGATTGATCGCGAAACGTGCATTTATGCGCGTTTAACATAGACTTTCATTGTAAGCTGTCGCTTGCTGAGGGTGATGGGAACAAAGCTTAAGACAGACTTCGTTCAAACAGGCTGAAATGCTCATACATTTCAGAGAAGACAACCAGAGTGAAGAAGGACAAAGCAAAGAAATCACAGTCCTTCATAAAACAATGGTTTTAGCACAGTAGAACTGTGATGATTGCTATGATACATGTGCAACACGTGAACGAATAGCAAAAGAAAAAAAAACACTAATTTGTTATTTGTATTTCACTGCTACAGTTTTATTTTAATAAAAGTCAACATAAACTTCGATTATACTCTAGTCTAAATGGCCCACGTCTACAAAAGAGGCGAGCATTTAGCATAAAAGGGTTCTACTCGATTGGTCAAAGACATACAGTAAAGGTTTCTATTTGATTTGTTTAATACTTCAAGCTGCCATGAGATTATTTTGTCATGTGAGTAAACATGTAAGGTCCAATTCATTACATGTGTGATACTCATATCACACAGCTTGATATTACAATGACAATAAATTTCCAATTTATTGTGAAGGACCAGTGATTGCTTTGCATGCTGCTTTACAAAATATGAATTTATTGTTACTTTTATCTGGTGAGAGTGTTGTGTTGATGTAGGTCTAATTATGATTAGTGTGTTTGTTGTAAAGTGGTGAACATCATAAGGGTTGGAGCTTAAAAATACTCTGCTTGTTTCGCACAAAGCAGTTTCCAAAATGACTAAACTGAAATTATTATCCTTGTTTTTTGTTATTTTTGTTGAACCTCTGTTGTTAAGAATGTTTCTTCTATTTTCACTTCATTTGCATGTTTAAAATAAATTGCTTTTTTTTAAATCATGCCTGTTTGCAATTGTAATAGCGATGCAACAATTCCCTTTCACCACAATTCTACAAAAAAAATAAAAATAAATCATTAATCTGCTAATGAGCAAGAAAAAGTGAAGAAAATTCTTTCAGTTGGTTTATACTCAACTTGGCATCATGTAAGAAAACAATATTAAATATTTTAAATTGAGCACAGCGCCTGTGTTTGACTCATATGCAAATGTTTGCAGCAGAAATGCAACGGTTCCTTTTCCCTACGATTCATTTCTATGGTGTTATCTACAACCCACAGTTGTGGTGTTTCTTATAAAAGTTCCTTTAAAAGAAAAGAAGCAGTTCAAACACGGTTTGCTGCTGTGACACGATCAATAAAACCAACAAAACCTCACGCTCTTTGAAATGGTCTAAACAATTTGTTTAAATGTACTAAGACACTGATGCCGCTTCTATCCCGCTACCTTAAGCTTCATCAAAGACACAGATGATTTAAGAAAACAAAATTAAACTCTTAAACATTCATAGTTTTCATTTCTGTTCAATCAAACTTTACTGATCTCATAACGAGGAAATCAATTAGTGTCGATGAAATCTGAACTTCCCTGATTGATTTAAAACTTTAGGTTTTGGGACAAATTAGTATGAAATAATCTGTACTCACAGAGTATGACCCCCAGCACAGCAGCCTCCATCCTGTTTTCTACTTCTGTGTCTGACAGGAAATCACCTCATCCACTGCAGAACTTTCATGTCTGCTGAAATGCAGCGATTTCCCCAAATGGTTTAGGATTTCAACTTAAAAAAAACTGCTTTTTAGAGTTCTACTCTGACCATCAAAAGGCTTTTTTTTCCGTTTTGTTAGAAAAACCTCCTCCAATGTGTTTTGAGCTTTCAGCAGAACTTTCCGTAAAGCTGCATCATGACGGTTAAACCACAACATGTTGTTGTGCATTTGGCTTGTTTCACACCTACAGAGGAAATACATCAGTGACATACAGGCTGACATTTCACCAGAAACCTGTTTTAAAGAACAAGCAGATGCCAGAGGCAGTCTGCTATTGTTGCTTTAACTGTTGTAAACCTTGTGTTGTCTTGTGGGTAAAAAGTGATCCACAACCATGTTTAGTTTTAGTAAAAATACCTTAACCTGTCCTTTTCCAACTTGAGATGCATGACTTTTCATAAAGTGAGTAACGTGGAGTGTTCACCACTACAGCACTAAGATTGCCTTCTGAATTATAAAAGCTTTTGAATACCAAGACAATGTCAAAGGCTACACACAAACTCTCTCTGATTCACAGATATACACACACCGATATACACACACCTACAGTGAGGCAAATAAATCTTTGAACACCCAGTGATTTTCCAAGTTCTCCCACTTAGAAATCCTGGAAGCGTCTGAGATTTCACTTGCATGTCCACTGAGGGAGGAGATCTAAAACAAACACACACATTGTGTGATTTGTAAAATAATGTATTTGTGTGTTACTGCTGCATTTGTTTGCGATCACACAGGTAGTTTTTCACCAGGTTTGCAAACAGTGCAGGGGGATTTTGGCCCACTCCTCCACACAGATCCCCTCTAGATCAGTCAGGTTTCTAGGCTGTCGCTGAGAAACAGTTTGAACTCCCTCCAAAGATTTTCTGTTGGGTTTAGGTCTGGATACTGGCTAGGCCACTCCAGAACCTTAATATGCTTCTTACTGAGCCACTCCTTGATAATCCTGGCTGTGTGCTTTGGGTCACTGCTATGTTGGAAGACCCAGCCGCCACCCATCTTTAGTGCTCTAACTGAGGGAGGAAGCTTGTTCCCCAAAATCTCCCATTACAAACCATGACGTCTTAGTGTATTACCAACAGTAACCGTGGAAACAGTGGTCACTGCTCTTTTCAGGTCATTGACCAGCTCCTCCTGTGTAGTTCTGGGCTTCACCTTTATTAGGTTGTTTGAGACCCCAGGAAGTGAGATCTTGCATCAGTCCGAGGTTCTTAGTTTCTTCCATTTTCTAATAATTGCCCCAGCAGTGGACCTTTCTTTCCACCAAGCTGTTTGGCAATTGCCCTGTAACCCTTGCTACCCCTGCAGAGGTCTACAGTTTTGTCTCTGGTGTCTTTGGACAGCTTTTTGGTCTTGGCCATTTTAGTAGTCTAAGTTTTACTGATTGTATGGGGTGGACGGATGTCTTTATTCAGTGAACAACCTCAAGCTTCTAATAGGTGCTTCTAATATCAGATAATAAGTGGAGATGGACTTTTTAAAGGTGGACTAACAAGGTCTTTGAGGGTCAGAATTCGTGCTGATAGACAGCTGGTCAGATATTTAATTGCAGCAGTAGCATACAAATACATTATTTAAAAAAATCATACAATATGATTTCCAGATTTAGTTTTTAGATTATTTCTCTCACAGTGAACATGCACCGAAGATTTAAAAAAAAATCACAGACTCCTCCATGATTTCTAAGTGGGAGAACTTGCACAATCACAGGGTGTTCAAATATTTTCCTCACTGTATAAACACACAAACCCACATATCTGTAAACAGAACATGCAAACCACAGAGAAAGAACACAGTCAGGATTTGAACTGGGGCCTATTTGCTGTGAGGTGAGAGTTCTAACCACTACACCACCGCTCAGCCCCACAGCTGGTCTTTAAGTTCATGTTTGACAAACACTGAGTGAACTGGGACAATCTTTTAACTTTAATTCAAATAAATATGTTAAACACAAACAATGAAAAAGAAAAAAGTCCAAAAAAAGAAGAAAAATAAAAGCACAGCACATGAACCCTTTTATACCTGATTTCACTTCCGACTGGAAGGTAACACATGATCTTTGAATAATCCAGTTACTGTAATTCTAACAGATTCTGAAGCTGAGAAAAGCAGTTTTACACTGATATCCAACACGTTACTCACATAGAGTTAACATATGAATGTAAAGTGTTGCACATCAACAAAACTTTACAACATGCAACACTAAACACCAGTAGATGTAAACGTTAGCATAACAGCACTCTGTAACAGAATAAAGTGGTTTATGTTGATTGCATAAATAGGAACGCTGACCCGCACACTTCCATCCACATCAAGGGAATGACGGTGGAGCGTGTGAACAGCTTCAAGTTCCTGGGAGTCCACATCTCCGAGGACCTCACCCGGACAACTGGCTGCTCCAAACTGGTCAAGAAGGCTCACCAGCGCCTCTTCTTCCCTCACTTCCCTCCTTGTGTGTTCCCTCCCTCCTGGCACACCTGTATGTTGTTAACCAATCCTCTCTCCCTGTTATATACCCTCGTCTCCCTTGCACGGGTTGTCGGGTGGTTTTGTTTGCTCTGGTTTAATGTTCCTCTTTCGAGCCATTAAATCTATTCATGTTCTTTCATTCCGAGTGCCGTCTGCATTTGTGTCCGCACGTCAACCCTGACATTACCACCCGACCAGTATAATGGACGCAGCAGACGCGGAGACGTTACGGGCATTACTTCGCCAACAGGAGGAGCAGATGTCTTGCTTACGGCAAGGATTACTGGAGATGTCGAGCCGTCACGAACGGCAATTCGCCGCACTGGGTGAACGTTTTCAACATCTGCCGGCTTTTCCCGCGGCACGCCCATCACCTCCCACACCGATCCAGGGGACCTGGGAGAATGTTCCGGTCGCTCCTACTGCGCAACTAGCCCATCCAGAACGTTTTTCGGGAGATTCTGGGGACTGTCGGGCTTTTATTACCCAGTGTGAGCGCCACTTCCAACTGCAAGCGCCTCACTATCCTTCGGACCAAGCTAAGGTGGCTTTCATCATATCCCACCTCACCGGGAGAGCAGGCGCATGGGCAACGGCTGAATGGCAGCGTGGAGCACCGACCTGCGCATCTCTCGCAGCTTTTCTGGAGGCGTTTCAGCAGGTGTTCCAGCACACCAAACCGGGCCGAGAGGCAGCTCGAGCCCTTATGCAACTTCGGCAACGGGGCAGAAGGGCAGCTGACTATGCCATCGAGTTCCGCACCCTGGCCTCCACTAGTGGTTGGGACACCACTGCGCTCATGGACGCTTTCGTGGAGGGACTTTCCGAGGAGTTAAAGGACAGACTAATCGCTCTAGAGCTGCCTTCCTCCTTGGAACCTCTTATTGCCATGGTCATCCGGATCGATAACAGACTTCAGGATCACAAGCTGGAGCATAGCAGATCTACACCCCGCTTCCAACACAGTTCCGTTGGACGCAGGAACTTAGACTCACCTGACTTTGCTGCTTTTTCCGCAGAACCCCCGTCTTTAGTCTCAGAGGAACCCATGCAGCTCGGCCGGGGCAGACTGACAGTTTCCGAGCGACGGCGGCGGATGGCGGCAGGTGAGTGCCTTTACTGTGGCGGCCGGGGTCATTTCTGCAGGGATTGCCCCAATTCATCAATAAGAGTGGGCGCGCTTACGAGCCGTGGTCCGGCTCCCACTATCCCGAGACCTGCTTCCTGTGTTTTGGATGCTCGGGTTATGTTCCAGAAAGGGGGAGTTTCTGTCAAAGCATTGGTGGATTCAGGAGCAGAGCAGAACCTCATGGACGCCGAGCTAGCCAAACAGGTCGGTCTTAAGTCTGAGTTTTTGCCCCATCCTTTACGAGTGGTCTCCCTCAACGGCCAAGAATTAGCCACCGTCTCACGAGTCACTGAGCCGGTTCATCTGATTGTGTCAGACAATCACCACGAGCACACCCGTTTTTTCCTTTTTTCCTCCCCACAGAACCCTCTGGTATTAGGTTGCCCTTGGCTGATGGCTCACAACCCAGTCATCGACTGGCCCTCCAGCCGTGTCTCCGGCTGGAGTGAGAAATGTCACACCACATGTTTGCGTTCAGCTCGGCCTCCTGGGGGAGATCCCGCCGTCCCAGTAGGGCGGCCGCCCTCACCTGACCCATTCAGGGTTCCGTCTGAATGTCATGACCTGACTGTGTTTTCCGAGTCACGGGCCCTGTTGTGTTCAGGGGTTTTCCACAATAGGTTGCCAGATCGTCGCCGCACGCCAGCACCATCCTACCTACCTGGTCAGTTCGTCATGTTGTCCACCTCCAGGTCATTTGACACTTCCCTCCTTGTGTGTTCCCTCCCTCCTGGCACACCTGTATGTTGTTAACCAATCCTCTCTCCCTGTTATATACCCTCGTCTCCCTTGCACGGGTTGTCGGGTGGTTTTGTTTGCTCTGGTTTAATGTTCCTCTTTCGAGCCATTAAATCTATTCATGTTCTTTCATTCCGAGTGCCGTCTGCATTTGTGTCCGCACGTCAACCCTGACATATCTGACCATAGCCTGAATGTGTGTGTGTATATATATATATATATATATATGTATTTTCTTTTTTTGTGGACATTGTAACATATATAATTTATACTGTACTGTTAAGAAAGCACTTCTGGATGGATGCAAACTGCATTTCGTTGTTCTGTACTGCAGGTGCAATGACAATAAAGTTGAATTCTATTCTATTCTATTCTATGAACAAAATACTGAAAAGGTCTATGAAGAGAATAACCAGTCTTG
The DNA here is from genome assembly GCA_014656515.1 of Oryzias celebensis. Lineage (NCBI taxonomy): Eukaryota > Metazoa > Chordata > Actinopteri > Beloniformes > Adrianichthyidae > Oryzias > Oryzias celebensis. Next base: position 2,177,297 of record BNCR01000016.1, read on the forward strand.
ATTAACTTAAAGCACCTGGTAGTCTCAGCTGGTAGAATCAAGATCTTGTCCCAGCTCGACAAGATCAGGCATGTCCTGAGCAGCGACTGTACCACTGTACTCACGCAATACTAATCAGTGCTATCGTATCAGTGCTGTTGTAAGGGTACAAGACAAACACAGACAGGCTTAGTCTTGTGGTGCAGGTCTGGGCTGGTAGAAGCAAAAAGAAAAGTTAAGAACACAAGAACTCAGGTTACTAATGAATAATATATTCCAGAGATCAGAAAGTTTGCTGAATGTAAATAAAATGTTCTAAAAGTGTCATTTAATGTTTGAATATAAAGAAGATACTGGTGTGAATCTAAACCAACGTGTCGCGAAGTGGAGCTGAATACTTCTCAGTAGTGACTCTAGTTTAGCTTGACAGGGGATCATCTCAGCAAACAAATACAACTCATGCTGGAAGATCTGAGAAGATGAAGAATCACCGGTAGGACAGTAGATGGGGTTTGAAAGAAGCTGCTCACACCAGAGACATGCCGTCTGGTTCGTTTGCTAGTGTAGGTATGGTGCCATATTTGTTCGGCCTGCCAGATCAATACGGGGGGGGTTGACGTGATGACGTCACCCTAAGGTATCTCCACTTAGACAAGCTCATTAAGCTATGCCTGAATTCCTTTACCACTCACTATATAGTGCACTATAGTGCTTTTGGCGTTTTGTAGAGCTGTCCAAATCTACAATTCCCAAAGCGAGGGCCCTAGAAATTTCCCAGAATTCTCTGGGAGAAACCAGTGTGCATCGGTCCTCACTATATTGAAGAGTATGGACCACAATGCATTGCGTTTGAACAATTTCAGTGAAAGAAGGTGTTGAAATGTTTTTTTTTTAGTTAACCATCAAGTTTTTCATCTTCAGAACACAGTGGACTGATAGTCTAGTAAAATGCTTGTATTGATTCAGTTTTCACTTTGTGAATTTGGTGATGTTATTTTCGCCGCTTAAACAAAAAAAAGTGGTGAGCCTGGTGTCTGAATTACTTTTAAAATGCACCATTTAGTTTTTTAGTAGTTCAGGAGCAGGGAGTAAAGTCAGACATAGCCTTTTAGTATCGAGATCTGCTCGGGCCAAACGTACAGCAATTTGTCTGATTGCATTTGTACACGCCATCAGGCCATTGTGCAGCCAATATCAATCATTGCAACATCATCACCAGCCGCAGACCCCCGTACTGATCTGACAGGCTAAACACATATGGTACCGGCTGTGATGCTTTAGTTCCACGCTCGGAGAAGGCAGAGAAAACAAAAGTGAGGCCAAAACACCATTCAGTCGACTCCTAACCTCTCACAGGTCAAAACTGTTAAACAACACCAAGGACTGAACGACAAACAACACTGTGTTCCACAAGACAGACCATCACATCAAATATGAAGCTCTACGTGACGTTTATTTTCTACACCCTCAGACAAACTGAGAAGAAAACGTAAAACATGATGCAAAGGCTGAGAGAGTTTAGATGAGAAGGCAGAGGAATCCAATAACAGCATCCCTGGAAGCTTGAGCTGTAAAGACATTATGGTTCTGAGAGGACGCCCTTTTACCATGAGAAAAAACAGACCAGTAGTTTCCTGACAATGAATGATGCAGGCTTGAGGGTTGGTTGTAAAAGACGAGAATGCTTGTTATTCCAGATAAGAATCACTAGTGTGAAAAAACAAAGGCACTGGCAGAGTTTAGTCCTGAATATATATATATATATATATATATATATATATATATATATATATATATATATATTTTTTTTTTTTTTTTCTTGGAAAGATGTACAATCTGTGCAGGAAGGGGTTAATCTAAGGAATTGAATAACAAGAAACAACATGCTGCTATATGCTGACATTAACAGCTAACATGCACCACCATTGTACTTCTCCTTCATGACATCCCTGACTCATGAAGTTTGGTTAACTTTGAGCTTTAATTCAGACTCGTTCTGGTCACCACAACACCGCCTCCTCAGCTGATGTTCTGGGTTCACCAGAACATTTAAGATTCATTGACTGTGTATGAGAACCGGCCTGAGTCGCTCCTCCTCCTGGAGCTCCAAACAAGAAGAACAAGAAGTACCTGCTGCTTCCAAGAAGCCAAAATCCCATAGACTTCCATAGAGAAATAAACAGCTGTTACTCTGTCATTCCATTAATCAGAATAACTATTCTTACTTTGATACTTTTTTAACATCTTCTTGAAAAAGAAAATTGAATCAAATTGATCAATTGTACTATTCTTTCGTATCGTACAGAAGGATAACAATTCCCTTCGTCTTTTCCTGCTTATCTCTCCACAGAAACTTCTGACGTTGGATCAGGGTGGAGGAGGTGTGTTCAGGGTTGAACTTCTAAAAAGTCTTTATCACTGAACAAAACGCCAACAGAGGAGCTGCTGATCTCTGAACACAACTGGGATGTCTCCTCTGTTAAATGAAGGATTTTCTTCTGATCATGGGTAAGATCTCTGACATGAAATCAACACTGTTGCTGTGAACTTTCAACAGATGGATTTTAATAATTTGTATTTTTATTTAACAGCATAAACAGGTTCTATTTGGTCATTTAATTTTCCTTTTTTAATCCAGGATGTTCTCTGTAAATCCTGAAGACTGAGTTTCTCACCTGTTCTTAAACAAATACCACTAAACGTTCAAATATCTCTGTTTACCTGAATGTCTGCCTGAGAACTAAGCCATGTTTTTCTGGTAAAAAATGTTTGGTTATTTTTCTCGTGAACTAACTTGACAAATATACACAACATATGTGACAAACATTTTTTTTTAAATCTAGATCTCAAGGGTTTCCTGCTTTCTGATTCCTTAATGAGTCACTGCTGCCCCCTGCTGCTTGATGAGGATCATTACTCTTCAGTTATTCATGCATTATTAGATTCCATGAATCTGCACATCAAAATGTTGAACGTTTTAATGAATGCTCCTTGTTTTGTTTTTTGCAGAGTTTTCAGCAGAGTCGGCGAGGAGCTTCAGGCTCCATGGAGGATTGAATCCAGGTGATGAAGGTGATCTGTTCTACAGGTAAGACAACGTTTTTCTCAGTGGTGGTGGAAACAGGAGGAAGAGCTGCAGGAGGTAAAGCTGAAGATGTTGAGGTTCTGTTTAGGAGTGACCAGAATGGATCAGAAATGAATCCATCAGAGGAACAGATAGATGCTCTGGAGACCAATGCAGGAAGAAAATGAAGACAGTTTGAGAGGAAGAACACTGATGATGATGGTTAAGGATGCTGGATAGGAAAACAGAGGGGAGTCCTGAAGGGAACAAAGTCCTCATAACGTTCCATATTGTGCAGAGTGACTTTAAAGTGAGGGAATAACTCTGTCAATAAATTTGCATTTTAAGAAAAGACTTATGGTTTTATCTGTTAAATGCAGATCTTTTATTTTAAAAGCTTTTATTTGAAAGCTTTTGTCTATTTCTGCTCTGACACTTTCTTGCTTTAAGAAACTCTTGTAGTGATAAGAGTGTAGAACCGAATCCATGTTGGTTCCTAAGTGGCTTTCATGTTGTTTTGTTGCTCTGATTAACTCAATATTATTAACAACTGTATAAAATATGCACAAAATAATTGTGTAAATGTCTTTACATTTATATTTGTTTTATGCTATTATGTTTTAATCTATTAAGTCCAGAAAAAAATGCAAAAAATAAAATAAAACAGTAAAATTTTTAAAAACTGTTTACAAATAGTTAACTACACTTTCAGCTTTTTCCTTTTAAATTAATTTGAAGTGAAACAACAGAAATCACTTCAAACACAATACAAAATATGAATGAAAATGTGCAAAACAAAAAGAGAAAAATGGTTTTAATCAGGGTTAGAGGGGCGTTTAAAATGACCGAGTTCCTCAGTTTTGTGGAGCTGATCTGATTAATCTGTCAGTAAAAATCTGGTCTGTTAGGAGAAGATAACCGGATGGATATTAAAGCGTCTTCCTGCAGTTTCTTTATTCTGCTTTTTGTTATATAAAGTTGAATTACTTCAGATTTTGTTTCTTTTCCGGGTTCCTTTAGTGTTAAGTTTCGGGGTCTGTTCTTGATCTTCTGGTGTCACGTGACTCTTGTTACATCTGTCGCCCTCGCGGCACTGGACAGCCAGCTCCGCTTCCGCCTCCGCTTGGTCTGCTCAGACCAGTCACGTCCGGTTTACAGAGTAAAAAGGAAAACACGGCTTCCGGATATCCCAGCTCCTAGCAAAGAGCCGCCCCTTTCCTGTGTGGACGCAGATCCCTCCGATCCGCGATCCTCACCGTTTTTTCGTGACGTTTCTTGACGTTTCTTGGCGTCGGGCCTTCGGTCTCGCAGTCTGCTGCCGTGAGCTGTAGAACCGCTACGGTCGGAAAATTCTCCGTTTCATAAATCCATTCGGGACTCCTAAAACATGCCGTTCGTCTGGATCCTGGCAATCTTTCTCTGCTTGATTAAACTTGCAGGTATTTCTGATGAAACTTGTGTTTTTGCGGCTTTAAAACTCGATCAGCTGTTTTTTTAAAACCCCATCAGCTGCGGCTCAGCCTCCTCATCCATGACGTCTGTCGTTGAGTTTCTACAGACTTTTATTGTGCAGTCATTACCACAGAACGTGTTTATGTTTTTAATTGTATAATATAATGGTATACTTTTACTGTTTTTATTAATTGTTGATGGGAAAGAGGCTGAATAAAGACAGTTATCTAAACTCTCGCGCATACCTTCAGCGAATCAGCTTTCACTGAGTCACAAAGGTGACTTGCTGAGGTTTTTAACGCGGATTTGAATAATCAAATAAATCCCTCCATCCCGCTGCAGGCGGGATAGAAGAAAAGAAGAGAAGAAATGCGAATTGTAGTAAAAACTCTTATTTTAAAAATATTACATATATTTTTAAAAATAAAATCAGTGTCGAGTCACAACAAAAACATATTTTTTTAAAATGTATTTTTAATTAAAAAGAAAAAAACACCAAAATAGTTTTTCCTGCAAACATGTAAACATAATGGAGACCACAGTCTGGTACTCGTAAAAAGAGCACTTTTCCTGAATGAAATTGCTCTTTAAAAAAAATAAACTTTTAATTTGGTAGCTTCAGCAGGACTGAGTTAGCTTGTGTTGTCTGTATTTTATTGAATGTATGAATGTATTGTTTCTTTGCTCTTAGTTAAACCAGCAAACGAAGTTCAAATCAAATTGCATTTAATTGATCGAATTAATGTGCATTTAATTTGATTTGATTTTGATTTTTAAAGTGAACATTCCTGCGAGACTGAACATTTGGAAAAAATTCACACAAATGACATTTTTAGCAGCAATAAAGCTAAAGATATTCCCGATGTGTTCCGATCTGTTCTAGTAGAACCGGAACCATCGTGTCTTTTTCCTCGCAACACGAACATCTAATTATTTTTATTCTTCTTGTATTTTGGGTCACGTGACGCTGGAGCCGCGCTTTACAATATATGTAAACCGTTTGCTTGTTTTTTTTCATTTAGATTGATCATCATTTACTTGATTTTATTGCGTATTTTAAATACATTTCCACTTTTGTTTTTTATTACAATTAAACACAAATGTATAAATATAAATCATTGCATTTAATGTCAAAGTTTATGAAAAAACTAGGATATCAAAGTAAAAAAAAGTTCTTCTCAAAGCAAAGCAGTTTGTTGTAGGTAAATTATGTTTAAACGCAAAATAATCATCAAAGAATGAAAAAAAAGAAAGAAAAATCAGTGTAATGTATGAATTAATGTATGGCCTGCATTTTGGGTGTAATGGTAGACCCTACAATTATTTTAGACAATAATTATCAGATACAAATATTCATTTAACTCTAAATATTTTTACAAAAAAGTGAAATCCCTAAAAGTGAGTAAAAAAGACTGAATTTTAGAAAAACGCTTTAATGCATTTAAATCACATTTAAAATTGACAACTAAAACCTAAATAAAAACTGAACTGAACAAGTTCCAAGATAAAAGTAGAAATTAAACAATAATAATTCCATAAGGAAACCTTTACCCGGCCCGCATTCTTTTTCTTTGGTTTTTTGTTCTAACAGTTGTGATGTAAAAGTTATCTTGTATTATTTGTGACTCCGTCCTCTTCTACTCTTTTCTTGCGTGTTGCGGTGCGGTGGCCTCCCGCAGCCCGGCGGCCTCTGCGCTCTGCGGCTGCGCGAAAATTCAGGCCATTTTTTCCGCTTTGTTTATTGATGAACATTAAACATCTTTAAATTAATATTTTTGTTTATTTTTGTTCGCTCTGGTGCGCAGGCGCGCGCGTGTCAGTCTGTTGTCAATCATTTAACCAGACGCATTGGGATCAACCACAGGCCGGCGCACAAACCGTGAGCGCGCGCGGGAGGGGCGCGCGGGACATCTGCGGTTGTTTTCCTCCAACATTATTTTTATATACAGGACAGAAAAAAGGAACAACTTTATTTAAAAGATTATACGCATATATTTGAAAGCCTTAAAACCATATTTTTAAACAAGTAACTCTCGAAAATTGAAAACATAAAACCATAAATTTAACAGTAAGAATTAGCCTCCGGTTATAAATAAAGCAGTCAGCCTGTGCGCTCACATTGTCGCATTAATACTGTTTCTATCAGCTGTTATGAAATGTTTTGTTTCGGATCTTTTCTTGCGTGTTTGGGTGCGGCGGCCTCCCCGCAGCCCGGCGGTCTCTGCGTTCCGCGGCTCACGTGAAACATTCTCATTTTTGACGGTTTATTTATTTACTAATATTACAAATCTTTACATTATTATTTTATTCTTTGAGATTCAATGACCTCATTGTTTTATTTGACACCGCAGGCGCGGTAGACTAGAAAAGGATGGAAATCGGACCAGAACGCGGGAATATTTCAACGATCAGCATCAGTCCCTCTCACCACGAAATAAATCTGAAGAAAGTCTCGCGCTTTGACGCGCGCGGAACAAATGCCGTATCTTTCCCCAAACATTGGAAATGTTTCATAAACTTAAACTCTGCGCTTGGTTTTGCTTTTTCCTTCAGATTGTTGTGAACTGGTCTGCTCTCCATCGACGGTCCAAGCACATCTGGGTCGGAACGTGGATCTGTCATGTCGAGTAGAACCTCCATCTGACATAACGGCTCTGACCGTGGAATTGACACGAGACGCACATGTTGCGCACAGGTATCGGAGTCGGGGCGACGATCTAGACTCTCAAAACCAGATGTTCAAAGGCAGAACCTTCCTCAACCACCAGAACCTGGAGGTTGGAAAGATTTCCTTCCGCCTGACCAACTTCATCAAGAAGGATGAAGGAAACTACACCATTTGTCTTCGTAAGCAGGATTCGTTCCGATGCGATACCATCACCCTGATAGAGAGTAAGCTGCTTTTTAGAGCAAAACAAGCTTAAACTTTGTTTTAAAAGCAGATAAATATGATCTAACACAAATTCTGATCAGTCCCGCAGAGAGTTGAGGACACACACGACCCTCCAGGTGAGGAAAACTCCTTTTAGTGACACTTCCTGTTTCTGCTTTTGAAGCTGAGGCCTGTAGAATCTGAGACTGTTGTGCAGAAACTGAACGAAAACAGAGTCAAATACAAACGGATGGAGGATTGACTAAAGTAGAAGCTGCTGTGATTCTAGATTCTTTTTATTGAGAAACTCACTTTTACATTCAATCCTAATGGAAGCAGAATGATATTTAATTTGTTTTGCTTTATGGAAAAAATGTTAAGTCTTAAAAAAGAAAATTTCTGTTTTTTTTTAAATCATTTCTGCACATAAAGTTCTTTCCTCAGCTTTATTTATCAATAAAACAATTCATTAAAATTATGTTTTTTTTAGTTACATTAAAGATTTTAGCCATGTTGTGCACCATTACTGTGATTACTTTAAATAAAATATTTGAACTTTAATTTATCCATTTATTTATCTGTTTTCTTATCTCTTTAGGATCCGGTGTAGGATCCGGTGTGGGCCACTGGATCGTCGCTGCCGGTGTTATTACCGTTGTTGTTGTGGAGGTCTTGGCTTGTTTTTTGTAAGAGGTAAGTCATAAATAACCCTTTTTTTTACTAAGCCATCTTTAAGATGAACGCTTTAAGATGAATAATAAACTGAACTGAGATCAGGGTTCTGTAGAAAGAGACTCACAACTGTAGTTCTGCTTTGCTGTCAGAGTTTAATGATAAACATGTAGAAAAAGCTGAAGAACTCTTGGAAATCCAGAAGAAAAGAATCAAAAACCAAAGTTTATCTGAGTACATTGATGCTGTTTTTGTAAAAGTGCTGTAACATAATGACAGCATGCATGTTGAACTCTGATCATGAGTTTTTCTGAAGGTTTCCTCTCTGCAGGAGGAGGCCGGAGAACCCAGTTGTGATATGAGCCAAACTGTGAGGAAAGGGTGCTAACCACTACACCCCTGTGCCGTCCCAACTGCCTTAACGAGTTGATGCTAACGACTAGAGTGGCATAAGGACACCATATGACAGTATCACCTGTACATCATAAGTGCTGTTCTTCCATTATCAAATACAAATACTTCACGGTACAAATACCACACGTATGACAATGGTACGTTCCATTTTCATGACAGCAAACTCCAACCTTTGCAATGGTTGGAGTTTTTGATGTGTGGTTTGATTCCTTCTGAACAATTTTGTACCGCATTTTAACAGTTCTGTTGTCAAACCCGTCAAAGGTGAAAACCAGCCGTTAGTATCAACTTCAAGATTCAGGACAGTTGTAAACAGGCTGCATTCAATCATGTTACACTTGATTTAGTGCTTTTGTCATAAATGACAGAGCGGGCCGATACATTTATCAGTGCGAGCCAATGATCAATAATGAACCAGCTGCCTCGGGGATCACTAACATATTACTGAACTCTGCTGGAGATTGTTTGTTCCTGTTTACTTCTTACTATCAAAGCAATAAATTCTTATTTTTTATGTTTCAAAAGTTTGACGTGTGTTTGTGAATTTCATTTAAAAAAGAGGATTTCACAACAGAACACACCTAAACACAGAGCTGAAGGACGTTCTGACATCAGGATGAAGATTTTTATCTAAAATGTTTGTAAATAAAAACCATCATAGTGTGATGATCCTGATTTTTGTCAAGATTTTTTTCTGTAGTTAAAGTTACTGAAGTCATAAACTCAATCATCTCAATAAAAGTGGATGATCTCACGTCAAACGTTCAAAGCGTTTGATTGACAGCCTGCTCTGAGTGGTAGGGGCGTGGCCTACCAACAAGCTCACTCCTGACTGACGACAGTGGTTGCCACAGAAACGATGACTCCTACCGATGACGGCCCTAAAATGGCAACTTCATGGTTGAAGCTGGAAGTAAATCGTTTTCTATTTGTGACGTCACATTCACTCAGTCCAGTTCTCAGATACAGTCAGTGCCTGAAACATACAATAGTTGACTGGAAACGTGTTTGTAATGGTTGCAGATCATTTTAATGTAATACCAGATCAAAACTCTCAGCATTCTTTTATTGTTTTCTCTAAATCAATTCAGGGTTTGTAGCTCTCTGGACCTTATTGAAATTTGGCGTAAAATGAACCAAGAACATTTTTAATGCACCTGGAATAACTGAACACTCTCAAAGCTCAAGAACAGACTTAGCAACAAATCATCTAGATGTAATATTTCCCATTCTCCTCTGACCACTGTGCTATCACTGCGTTTTCCCCTTAAAACAGTTTACCAAAAACAAGAACATCTCACTGGAAGCTTTGCAAAGAGCGCAAACTTTAACTTTTTAAAAACGTTATAAAAACTTCAATCTCTTAGTCTTGAAATAAAAGCAAAATGTCTTCTACGAGCTGATGAAAGTGGTTAAAACTCAACTTTAGAAAAACTGCTGTAGAAGTACGAAAGCAGTTGGCTTGGAAAAGAAAACCACATCAGACTGAAAGATTTTTCAAAATAAAAACATTAAGTAGTTGAGCTCAGCTGAGTAAGGAAAATGTCCTTGAAATAAACCATTTGCAAAGTAAATTAGAGAAACTCTACACAGGAAAAGCAAAAAAAAAAAAAGCATTTAAAATCAAAATTGATTTGAAGATGGAGGAAGAATTGAACCAATTATTTTATTTGGTAAAAAGTAGACAAAGCAAAACAATGTAAACAGTTGCAAATTAAAACATTTGGCAAAGACCAGAATACTGTAGGTAATTTTTATACGACCCTCTAATCCAGCCATGAAACCCTGTCCTCTTTTAAGTTAATTCAGGATAAAACTCCTAAAATAATTGTAAAAAAAAAAAATCAGAGATTTTAGAGCAATGCTCCTCAAACGCCTTCATTCCGTTTCATGTCCCAGCCTCTCCCTTTGTTTCCTCTTATAATATCCGACAGCTGTTTGAATGACAGACCCCCGGGCCCCTGCTGTTGAACCAGAACCCCTTGTGCGTATTGTATTTTGTTCTCCATAAAATATATGTTCTGTCAAAATTATGCAATAAATAAAGTAAACGTTAAAAGTGACAACACTTAAAATGAAAACGTATAAATATGCTAAACGATTTTGCTTCCCATAAAACATATTCTGTCTAAATTCTGAACAAAACCAAACGTTTGTATCAGAGCTGGACTCCTGGCATCGTTTTTGATCATGAAGTTGGTTCGTGTTTGGTGGGTTTGTTTCTGTGTGTGTCTGTGAAACAAATTCTTTTTAAAACCTATGCATGGAGTCTTCCTGAGAGAAGAACGGCGGAGCTCCGATTCAGCACGAATCACAAATGGAGGACGCAACGTTTTACCATCAACTGTAAAAACCACGACAACCAAATCATTTGATGGAGGAATTATTACAGCAATTATTATCAGCGAGAAATCTGGCCGGGAAGCTTGAAGTTGGTGCTAAAGTGGGTGTTAGGAAGTAGCATGCTTGGTTCATCGTGGATGTATTGATTTATTTTTATGAACGTTTGATGTTTTAAAACATGGCTGCTGTTATTCGCACATGCGCGCATTGCTGCGTCGTCCGCAGGTAACTGAACGCATCGCAGGCGGCGGCTCGCTGCGTGGCGGTCTCTGTTGACCATCTTCAAACTTGACATTTCCGAACTCAGCGTTTTGTCATATGAGCTGCTGCTGCGGGCGGATCCAACAGGCGACATAACTGGAGCAGGAAGTAGAACTGGAACTGGACCGTCTCTCGGCAAAGCTTTGGGTTCCGATTCCGTGGCGTGCTCCGGTCATTTGGTTAGAAACACGCCGTGGACAGAGGGACTCTGTGGGCGCCGCAGAATGAAAGTCCCACGTGAAAGCAACTTGAAATGGTGACTTTGGTCTTTTAGGTAACGTTTTGAACCGTACAAACAGTATAAACAATTTAAAACGACAACCTGATGCTATTAACATTTTATAAACACATTTGGCTCTTGTCAGGCAGCCAAACATGTTTTTTATTTGACATTTTTCGTAAAGGTCACTACGATTATAGTTAGCAGCATGATTGGCGGTTCTGGTGTATATATCTTAGACATAAATACAAAAAGAGCACCAAATAGAGAGACAGCTGAGCAGTTCTAGTGTATGTGCGACCCACATGATGCCCGCAAAGGTTTAGAATATATTTACTTCTTCTTTCTTAGAAATGGGAAGAGCAGTAGTTTTCCTCAATGCTAAAGAGATCTGCAAGAAAATAAATGAACTCTGCAGTTTCAGAGTTGATTGATGCAAGCAAATGCCAAGTCCCTCCTGGAGCAAAGTTGAAGAGATTTTGTAAGTTTTAAAAATGAACTTAATGTGCTTTTTTTTTTTTTTTAAAGTTAAATGAAGAAATTCAATGTTTTATTTGTGAGTTTGTCAAAAAGTACAATAAAAAGTACAATAAAAAGTACTTTCTACAACTGGGTTTCTCTTTATTTTAATTAAAATGTACACAGTTTTGTGTTATATTTAACACAATTGACGTAATAAAAAATAAAACAACTTGTGTTAAAGTTTCTAACACAGTATTTGTCTTACAATTTACTCAGTGTGTTGGAAAGTATAACACAACAGATGTGTTATATTATTGGCACACTAATTGTGTGACATATAACGCAAAATGTGTTGTCCTTATATAGACACGATGTTAAGTTAAAATTTGACTCAGTTTGTGTTATTATTGACACATCTGTTTTTAATAAAACTTAGTTTTCAACTAAGTAAGTTGAAAACTTGCCCTGGTAGTTTTCCCCTCCAATTTATGAATGTAACCCCACAAAACAAATAAATAAATAAACAATAATGTATTGTTTCTATACAGAGATTTATTTCTGACATCCTTTTTTTAAGTGTTTGTGCTGGAGCAACTGTCATTTTTGAACAATTGCATGATTGCAACATACATTTGACACAAAAAGACATTACATTCATACATGTGATGTTATTCATTAACATTATTTTCATGTTTTTGTTCAATTGTAACTACACAAAAAGTGAACTTATTAAAGTGATTTCATCAAGAAGATTTGACAAGTGTTAGAACTGACTTTTTGATGTGTGCGTTCGTTGTGCTTCAAGACTGCAAAGCTAAGAATATACAATAAAAGCATAAGTGTTAGACTATCAATTCAAATACCTGCTGATGAAAAATACATCACAAAACATTTAAAGTCAAAATACATAAAAGCTTAGATCCTGCTTGGGAGGGGCATAATAAATAGGACAATCCTATATTCACTCTCGCTGCAGATCAGTGTTCGCTTTATCTCAGACGGGCTCATTATTTCACTGAATGTGCGTCGAGCAGCGTCTCGATACGCGTCTAAACCGTGACTTGACTTTCCTTTTAAACCGGCCTTCTTATGTGATCATCAGGTTATGAGACTGTTTCATGCATGTTCACTTTATATTATGTTCAACTTTTAACGACATGGGTATACCCAAAGAGAGAGAGAGAGACCCAATGTCGTCTTCCTTCAGCCACTCACTGGTTTAGTTTTACTAACAGAGATGCCAACTTTTCATGAAAGCTGAGAGTCAGGAAATAAACTCACTCTTTACAGCAGGAAGACATGAGAAAAGGAGAGGAACAAGTGCCGTTTTACAAAGGTGGAATAGTGAAAAAGCACCACGAGATAAAAAAACAGATGAATTAAAAAGTCAGTCGAAAATAATTCACTTTTTAAAGAGCAACAAAAATGCCTTAATAACACGACAAGCAAAGAAACGAAACCACATACTCAGACAAGACGCACAGCATTTAGCAAAAAGAATTTACAAATCCTGTGCTCCTTGTAATGGCTTGTGGCCTCTTTTGAAGCTTAAGTGGATGATTATTTGAGACGTGGCTTAAGGTCTGTTATTTTAACTGTCATAATGATGATAAAACTTTATATAACCTCTTAATGTTTCAGAAAAATGACATCATTCTAACTCACCAACATCAGGCACAGAACCCTCTGTTCCCAGCCTCCCCTTTGGAGGCAGGGGTATGATGGTATGGTAGTGGTACGGACGTATTTAAGCCTTTAAATTATTGCTGTAATCCCATCAGGCCCTAGTGACTTAACACTAGCCAAAGGTTCTCATAAAAGTTAGTCACATGATTACTTTCAGTATTTATTTATTTATTTGTTTATTTTGAGGTTCCAGAACAACCTGCCAGAAGGAAAGTGTCAGTCAGGTTGAAGCTTTTCACCACAGCAGCTACAAGCAACTTTGCTACAAGTACTATGAAGTTATATAAATGTATATAATGTATATAAATATATAATGCGTTGCTATTATACAGTCTGCTATCCTGAAAGTTGTTGTCATATCTTCATGCTCCACGGGGCCCTTTCTTAATGTCAGCACCCGCCCCTCCAGTGCTCTGCACGGCCCTGAGGCCCTGTGAACCAGTTTTTTTAAATGGAAAACTTTGTAGTTCAGAGTAATACACACTAAAAACAAAAGCCAAAGTGATTGCTTTAAAAAACCTACGAATTGATACACTGATTGACTGAAGTAAAGACACCTTAAAATGAACAATTTTAGACGGCTTCAGGCTCAGTTCATTGACTCCTGATGGTCTGTCGCCACCTACTGGATGTGATGGTACAGTGCAGCCTCTGTCATGGATGGGTCCCTGCTGTTTCCACTGTTGAAGGTGTAAACTTTACTACAAAAACATGTTTCTTATTCTCTTTATCAGAAACTGACATGTGGGATAGCATTTTAACAAAAATAAGGAATTAACGATCAGTTTTGTCCTTTTATCACATTATTGAAGCAGGAAAACCAGCAAATTGAGCACTAATGTTAGTTTATTAAAAAAAAAAAACAACGGTAGAACGGCAAAAAAATATAATTTTTATCAGCTTGTTTATTATCTTCCTATTAGAGAAGAGCAGAGCAGCAGCTCAGGACAGGAAGCGCCTCCTCTCAGTAAAACCGGCTGATGAGCTAAAGCTTCTGCTCAGATAGATTCCTACAAGCTCTGAGTGAGACTGAGGAATTAGTTAATCTGAGATTCAGACTGGAGATATTCAGCAAGTCATTCAGCCATGAGTTCTGACCGTTGACTGTAAATGAGATCTGGACTGAGTGACACCCCCGGTGTCCAAACAGGAAGTACCTGCTGGCTCCAAGAAGCCAAAATCCCACAGACTTCTATAGAGGAATAAACAGCTGTTACTCAGTCATTCTGTTGGTCAGAATAAACATTCTTGCTCAGATACATTTAACATGTTCTTGATAATCGTCATGATTCTTTATTTTTAAATTCAAAGTTATTAAAGTTATAAACGAACCACTCAGATGCCGCAGTAACAGCATGTGGACCCCGGTGTGGCCCTTTCGCTCTGATGTGGCCCCCACGAACTTTAAGGACATGATGTATAAACTTTCATTTTAGTTTATTGAATTATTTATTTTATATTGTTTAAGTAAGTTATTTCCTTTTTATAATCCATATGCTTTGTTCTAGATATCTAGATATATTGTACTAGATATCTGTATCAGATTTGTCATTGGAGATGCCATCAGAGATGCCATTGGCCGTTTCATTGATGAAATCATCAATGATGTCATTCACTGTAATAATGTAGTCATTTAAAGTTGTTCTTGGGGTCATGACTGATGACTGTTGGTGAGCCATGAATAAATGATCTTTTTTCTCTTTTTGTTTTTACAGTGCAGAACTGTGAACTGACCCGGTCTTCTGCATCCTCTACTATAACACCCTCTTGTGTTTATTATGACTTAATGTAGAAAACGGAATATCTAAGGTTCATTAAATTAAAAAAAATAACCAAATCAAAACTGTTTTGGAACTTTCTTTTCTTAATTTTTCCTTCACTTTTTTAGAAGAGAAACTTAAAAACCTTCAACAGAAACAATTTAGGTAAACTGAACAGTAAAAATGTCTCAAAGAAGGATTCCAATCCGCTCCTAAATCACAAACGTTTGTTTTTGTTTGCTTATTTAGGAGAATTAAAGCTGATTGGATCCCAGACTCTTTTGAAAACGCTCAAGTCAGATGTTTGTTCTATCTGTTGAGGCAAAAAATTTGATTCTCTGTAAATAAAAACAGCAAAGTTTATTTATTAAGAAATTTACCCAGAAAAACGGAAAAAACTAAAAAACCACAAAAACCTGAAATCAAATATTTTTCAACAGAATAAATAAAAATGAAATGTTTCTGACATTAAATCTCACATTTAGCCGAAAAGTCTGGAGGTCTTCAGCTGAATCAGAGAAGCATCGGGACTGAAGTGGAGCGTTCCACAGTTTAGGAACGTTTGATTCCCTTTGGTTTTTAAATGTATGTTTGAGAAAACCTATAAAAGCTGACCTGATGATCTGGTGAACCAGAACGTTTGATGAATTCTAAAATCTTGATGATATAATGAGGAGTCTGACCAGTTCTAGAAGTGAGAACTAAAAAGAAGCTTCATGCTGCAACATCTGGAAACTGGTTCCAACAACTACCACTAGAGGGCGCCAGATTAACATGTTTTAATGGAAACAGTAAGATAATGGAAAGTGTTCCCTCGTTTATCGTGAGGTTTACGTTCTAGAATAACCATCCAGGATTGGAAGACATTTGGGTTTCAAAATTCAGAAAAATAAACCTTCACTTTTCTAATTTTTTGCTACATTTTCCTCCATTATAGGCAATATCCCTGTGCACTGAGATGCTGTTGTGATCTTTATGCTTTGCATTGATTGATTTGTTTATGTCATTTAACCTTCAGGGCCACCGTAGTTAACCCTTTAACACCAATAATGCCACAGTGACACCAGAATAACTGGCTAAACACCGTAAATCTTAGGTTCACACGATAAACGTGCATCTATACTGAGGACGCTGAGGCGTGTGGATCCACGTGCAACTGATTTTAATATGGCAGCACAAGGTGGATAAAGCAAGGACGTGCTTAGGATCCAGGCCAGGATCAAAACACAGGAGCACAGCAGGAGTCGAAAAACAGGCAAAGGGTCAGAATAACACAGGCAGCAAACTAGAAGACAACTTAGAACGAATGCAAGGATGACCCAGTTCAAGAGTATGCAAGAAGCATGGAGTGGAGCAGGCATATAAGCAGCTTTTGAGAGCAGGAACCGGTGAACAGATGCATGATGGAGATCCACAGCATGACAGAAGCAGTTAATACTCAGGCGAGGGCTCCCTCTGGTGGTCGGAGGAGGCGAGACTGACTGAGCCCTGACAGAATCAACTCATTCTGACGTGAAGAAAAGTGGCTTAATTTCCCGATTTGCAACATATGACTAACGTGGAGTGCTGCTTTTCTCTGCTGCAGTCTGCGCTGATGAACGTGGATAACGCAAACACTTCACAACTGCACAGTGCTGCACATCAGCGCAAAACTCGTTTACTTCAGGATCTGCTGGAATTAAGGTAAACGCTTGAAAAGTTACAGTAGGCAAAAGAATGTAAACACTGGAGCTGAAGCTCCGGGGTTAAAGGATTTGAACAGCAGCTGAATATATAAGTGCAATACATGTTTGAACAAAGGTTTTCGTTGTACCAAAAGCTCTTTGTGAAACAATGATAAATAAAAGGATTCTGATAAACTATCAAAGATTTGGTTAAGTCAGCCTACAGGTCAAATGTGAAGGTCTGATCATTGTTTTTTATCTGTGTGAGTCAGCTACTCACCTGAAGTCCGGTCCAGTCAAATCCAGTTCTTTTTTATGATACAAAAAAGAGTCTTAAAGCAGAGGTCAGAGAACAGCAAAGCATTAACATGAGATAAAGCAGAAGACTTTAGGAAGCAGAAGTGTACACTAAAGTGTGCACCTGACTCCTGCTCCTGCCACTCCCCTTTTCAGAGCCACAGACTGATGGAGCTCCTTCAGTTGCTCCTTCATGAGGAGTTTTAAAGAGAATACACTGAAGCTTTGACAGACAAAAAAACAACAGTGTCATCAAAGTCAAACAGATTTCTCCGACAAGATCCTGCCAACACTATAAATATGAATTCACAGCAGACAGAGACCACAGAGGCGACAAAACCAGCAGGGCATGAAGTCCCAAATTCTGTTTTTTAAACTTTCAACAACAAAAAGATATGCAAAAAATGTCAAAGTTTAACTGGAGAAACATTCGCTGCCAAGATTTCTTTCCATGTTTCCGGTACTACCTTTACACATACCACATAAACATTCAATGAATGGAATAAGATGACATCAGCCTCTATTTGGGGGAAACTCAAACCAAGAATAAAATTTCTCACATTACAAATAAGAGAAGAAGATGGTCTGAAGGTACCCTGTCCTGAGGACTAATATAAAGCAACACAGTTGGTTTATAGAATGATGTGACCCTGGTAATAAAACTAAATGCAAAAAGATACAGAGGGTACAGAAAGTTTTCAGACCCCCTTAAAGTTTTCACTCTTTGTTATATTGCAGCCATTTGCTAAAAACAATTAAATTCATTTTTTCCTCATTAATGTACACACAGCACCACATATTGAAAAAAACAACACAGAATTCTTATTTTTTTAATTAATTTTGACATCCATAAGTACATGTCAAAATTGCCCAACTTAGAAATAAAGTATAAGTTAAAGTAAAAACATTGACATTTATTTACTCTTGTGCCATTTTATATAAAATATAAATTCATATTTTATTTATACCAAATGATTTTGCTCTCCATAAGAATATATCCTGTCACAATTACACAAATTCAAAATATGAAGATAGAGGGTAAGCTGCATTTTTAGAGCAGAATGAACTAAAAAAAAACCTGTAACCAGATAAATATGATCTAACAACTTCTGATCAGTCCCACAGAGATCCAAGAAAACAAAACCATCCAAACGAGGAAAACACCTTGAAGTGAAACTTCCTGTTTCTCCTTTGAAACTGAGGCCTGTAGAATCTGAGACTTTGCAGCTTTTTGGGATTTGTGTTGATGCTGAATGTAATACTGATGAGTCAGGACGACCAGCTTCTGTTGAACAGGCTTTAACATGACTCAGACATGAGATACTCATCTATTAGAACTGTGGTAACGGCACTAATGGTGAAGTGCCGAACTCCAGCAGTGAAATATAGAGGTCGTCTTTTCAGTTTTCTGATTTCTTGAACAGATTTATGATTGTTTTTACTGCCTGACCGTTGGACTGGCCATGTGTGGGACTAGATGTGACATGTCTGAATTCCCAGCTTTCAGCAAAGTCCCTGAACTCAGCACTATCATACCATCATACATCATCAGGTATCCATCCAGTGCGTATGTGGCAAACTTTGATTTCAAAGTGATCGTGACACTGAAGCTGGTGATGTGTTTCAGCTTCATGATCTCTGGGAACTTGGAAAAGTGGTTTCCTCATAACACAAACTCTGTCTGTGCCTACGTTCTCCCACGGTCTGGTACTGGATGTGAAAGCACTGGTTCTCTTGGTTTAAGTTTCATGTTTTCCTCACAGACTGCATGTGCAAACTGTCTCTTCGATGTGTTTGGACATGTTTGCTTCATGTTAAATGTCTCTGGCTCTTTCTTTGCTCTCGACTTCCCAGATGTGATTCTTGGATTTTCTTCAAGCCGTTCTTGTCTCAGCTGTTGTGGTACAATGAGCTTTGGTCCCTTGAACATCAGTCCAGACGTGAATGGGATCTCTTCCTTGATTATCCAGTATGGCTGAATGTCTTCGTTAACATGTGGTTCCATCAGGCCGTCCTCTCTGAACTCTCTCTTTTCGATGCTGCAGCTCTGGATCTTGCTGAACGGATTCAGCTTTTCCTCTGACATGGAGTTGAGGTGTGATCCGGTTCACCTCCAGCTCTTTTTTTCTCCCTCTCTCTTAAGAATGCTCGACTCAGTGAGTCTGCAATATGAAGGTCCTTGCTGGGTTTGTGAGTCACTTCCAAACAACGTTCAAACGTTCGGAAGCATCACCTGGAACGTTTGATCCACTTCAGTTTTTAAATGTATGTTTGAGAAAAACCATAAAACCGGATCTGATGATCTAAGGAACCCAGAAGATTTGTGGAGCTCTAAAATCTGAGAGATATAATGAGAAGTCTGACCGTGATGGGTTTAAAAGTGAGAACTAAAAAGAAACTTAATGTCAGAACATCCAGAAACAGGTTCCAACACCTGCCACCAGACGGGGCTGCCCAAATCCAGGCCTCGAGGGCCGGTGTCCTACATGTTTTCTAACCAAACTGCCATTGAAGTTCCTTATTGGCTAAACACACCTGATCCAGGTAATCAACAGCAGATAAGGCTGGTTTGTAAGGAAAACCAGCAGCAGGGCGGCCTCAAGGCCTGGATTTGGGCACAACTGCTCTAGAGCATTCCAGATTTACAGCTTCTAATGTAAACTGTCGCCTAAAGAAAACTGACGAAACTCTCATCAGTGAAAATTTACCAGATTATTTTCAAATAACTAGTTACAGAGGAGAAAAATCTGTACAACTTCTGTAAAGTTCTACAGTGCAGACAGGAAAAGTGATGTGGAAATGAAAGGCTCTAATAGTGAGTTTAATCAGACCAACAGAGAAACCAGTCCATGTATTGGATGAAGATGCAGTTGACCGATATTGTGTGACCAATATTCCAGAAAATATTCATTCTGGATTGAGAGACACAAAAAAACCCAAACTGAAATCCACCTTAATCCCTCCAGCTTTAAACCGTTCACAGAGACCGCTGACTGAATATTTCTAGAAACTGGATGGTCACATGTTCCCGTGCACAAAAGCTGTTTTAACAACATTCAGATACTTTTTCTGACTCTCAAACATCACAGGAGTCCTTCAGGCACACGTGCACTCCCTGTGTGCAGCATTTGTGTGCGATCAGTGAGGGGCCTTACTGACAACTAGTGTGGCGTAAGGACACCGTACGACAGAATCATGTCACTTCCATTAGCGTTTTAAATACTTCCCTTACCACAAACACAACAATGGTATTGTTTCCATTGTCACGACGTCCATTGAGGTGGCCATTCAAAGTAACTGAAAGACACATCTGGGCTCACCTTTAGATGCAGATCCTCTCTACGACACTCCACAGACCCGGACAACCCAAAAACCTGCAGAAACAGTAAATACATTTTAAAAAACTGTCCGTATTTGACCATGTGGGTTCTCTGGGTTAAACGCTGTGAAAATGGTATGCTGGGTAAATATGTGCCTGCATTTCTCTGCATTCAGAACACCATTAATCCTGATCAGACCTCCATTTGCAGAAATGCAGACAGTAGATGGATGTTCTGGGTTCTACTGATCTCTGCTTGTTCTGAGCTGATGTTCCTGCTGCTCTAAGTTTCTTTGACCTAAAGCTCCGTCTATGATACTCAGCGTTTCTTAGTTCTCCTTCAGAAGAGCTGAAACATCCAGAAAGTCCAGTCTGCTTTGAGATCTTTGTCTGGGAGAGATCTCCCTGATCCTGTGGGTCTCTTTCGCAGATGTTTGAGGCCTACACAGCTTTTCCTGTTTATTTCCTGATTTGGTTTCAACCTATCAGTAACATTGATTGATGATCATCAGCACCTGCTTAGTGAAATTGGTTGATCAATTACATTAATATAATCCCTCAAAAAATCCCTGACTGAGTGCAGGTGAATCTGCAAGAACTGATGCTGGTTTGAAGGAAAAAGGTAGAAAGGCCAAATAATCAATAGATTTTGTTTTCTTTGTTTATGTTGTATTTTATGAATAGATTAAAACACAGGCCTAGTCGTTGTTGTTGTTTTTCAAAGCATTTACAGATTTTACCAGACAGTATTATATTTAAATACATTTATTTTAGAAAAACTCCAAAGTTCTTCTGGGTTTCTTGATGTAATTTACATCATCTGGTCTATAAACTGAATGGAGGGAATTCCTGACGTACTGTGATGTGTTTTTGTGTTGTGTTGCCATGGCAACAACTGGGAGGAGTCACATGACTGAGTTGAGGAACTGGTTACTATCGAGTCCCATAAACAAGGAAGACATGGCGAGGCAAACCGAGACGAAGGTCAGTCCATGTGTAAAGATTACTAAGTCAATATTACTGTTGTTTTGTTTTTACTGTTTATAAAACCTCCAACAACACATTTTTGTTTTATTTTATAATCCAGAGAAAAAACCTAATAGTTCCGTCCTTTGTGTCCTGCTGTTTCAGTTCCAGAAATACAGCACTAGATGTCATTGTTGTGTTGTAGACTTCCATGTTCATTAAGTTTAAGTCACCGTACAAACTACATTTATAATATTTTCTGTTGAAAAGTAAAATATAATTTTACAATATACAGTTATGATACTAATTTTATAGCTTATATTTGATCTGATATATTGGTTGGATAAAATGGCATTTTTGTTGCTTGATTTTTAAACAAAGGGCGATGGCAGCGCCACTGTTTGTCCTGAAACTGAATGCTTGATGTATGCAGACGACACAGCTTTCTCTGTTCATGGTCGCACTGAAGACACTGTTGCAGCTCCGCTCACTAAAGTAATGTTCTGTGTAACAGCTTGGTTGAAGGAATGTCGTCTACAGTTAAAGTCTGTAAAACTGAAGGCATGGATTTCACTGGAATAAAAAAATGTCACATTATCTCAACGTTCATGTTCTCTGAGACAAAATACAAACTGTCAGCCAGTAATAATGTCTTGGGTTAATACTAGATTCACAGCTTTTTTTTAAAGCCCATACTGACAAATTGTGCACATTTTCATGTAATTCTAAATGAAATGTCACCTGAAGCTGCAAAAATGTGTTTGCTGTGATGATTTTCAGTATTCTATAACCAGTCGGGCTGTTTAGAGAGCAAACAAACTCCTGGTGCAATTCTTTTACAAACAACCAAAGCTGTGGATAAATACACTACCGTCATTGTGTTATAATAAAAACATGAGAGTATTTTAAATTGGAACAGTCTTCACACATTTACTAACTTAAAATAGATTTCGAAGGTACTGCACACATTAAACGTGTTCCCGTTGAATATAAACAGTAACCATCTATAAACAGCCTTGAGGGCGTTACTCGGCGCTCTGTCAGAGGTGACGTTAACATTCCTCTGAGCAGGAACTCTTTCAGTTCATTCAGGAGTGTGAGTGTGTTCAACTCAGTATCTCAGGAGATTCCATTATGAACAACATGCAAAACCTTCACAAAAAAACAGAAAATGAGGCTTAGCAACATCTACAGCTGCTAACACTAAAAGATAAGTCTGCTTTGGTGTTGAGATTAAATGTTATGATGACCTATGTTATCTTAATTATGCAGTAAGTGTTTGTGTTATATTGGACACGACTTTGTGTTGTTTTGTCTTTTTAAATGATCCAGTAGACTGTAAATGAAAACCAGCCTTTGACTGATTCTGATTTTTACAGCTATCTGTGATCAAGTGTTTTCTGAACGAGTTCTGTCTCTTTAAATAAAGTTATAATAAATATGAAGTTGAGTCTCATCTCTCAGTTTGAACAGAGACAGATTTTTACTAACAAACAAAACTCTGCAGTTAGATGAGTCATAAAAGTTATTTATTAAAAATAGGTCATTGTATTTATTATTAAGAAATGTGTCACGAGTTAAATAACCTGTACATGTGATTGAGTGGTTCACCTTTTCCAAAGCAGGACATGAGCTGTGATCACCATAGAAACGTGAGTCATCAGCAAACTGTTGAACTCGTCCATTTATAGCACTGATTACAGCAATGATTTTGCTGTTTGGAGTGATCCCGCCCCACATGCCAATCCTACAATGATCCTCTGCTGCTTTGTAGTTCCCTTTATTATCAATTCAATGCTTTCAAACTGGGTTTATGTGTCAAGAATATATTTAAGACTCACATGACACCTGATAAAACATATTAATAATGAATTTTGTCAGTGAGATTTTTGGTTTATTAAGTCATAACAATTGGAACATTTGGTGTCGTCATTGTTCCACGGAAAAAAATCTAGAAGAATAACCTGAGGAACTTTTTTACCTAAAGGGAAAGAACAGTTTGCATTTTTTCTGATGAAAGGAAAACCTGTACGTAAACGTGTGTACAGCTGATGTCCTGTTGGAACAGGTGCTAGATAACTTCATGCTTTGGTTTCAGGAAACAGTTCACTCAAACTGTTTTAAAAAGAGGAAAACATTGATCAGAACTGAAGAATGCTGATGACCTCTGTAACAGTATTAAGTTCAAAGCAACCACACTGTTCAGACTGTCTTTTTTTTCTTTAAGGCTGATAAATAGGATTGGCAGAGTGTACCCTTACTGTAGCCGCCATTGTTTTGGCGATGTCACATGATCAGGACGAGAATTTGGTTCAGTTCACCTGCAGGTTAATTTAGTCGGTTTGTGTATGGAGAGGTGGGCGGGTTCTGGTACTTTATGTTGACCTCTTCATTTTCCTGAAAGGATTCTGGAAATCTTTGAATGAGATTTTTGGATTGTTACAAATGCTTTTGTTCAAGAATAAACGACAGGACTTTGTTGGCTAAGAAGCATTTATTTATTTAATGGACCTGACGCAGTGACTCTGGTTGAAAGGATAGAGAGATGGCAGGGAAGTAAAGGATAAAAAGACGTCAGGTCAGCATCGGTCAGGGATTAAAGGTAGACATGGATAGAGTAATAACAGGTTACTAACAGCAGTTAATAAATCAATCAGGAAGTAAAAAAAATCTGTTTCTGGTTAACTATTCGTTTCTCTTCCTGTTGTGTCTCTCCTGTCTTTACTTTTTTGGATGTGTTCAATCACGCCGGGTTACGCCGGATGGATGAATGGAAGGATGGATGGATGATCAGAAAATGAATGGTTGCTGCTCTTGCTGTTCTGACGTCGTGTTCCTGATGAGATTCACGTGTTCGGTTCAGGATGAGGTTCGGATCTGTTTGTGTTAACCGGACCGTCTGTCAGAGTTTAAAGGATTTACTCTCTGGCCGCCATCTTTGTCAGCTTACGTGAAGAACGAAGGACGCCCTTCAATGAGGTCAGAGGTCAGGTCAAAGTGGGTTTTGTCATTGATATTATGATCATGTTAATGTTTGTATGTTTTAGAGCTTTTGACATTTCTATTGTAGCTGCTTAAATACTAAATAGATACACAAGGAGAAAATGAATTGATTTCAGATTAACATTGATTGACAGATATCATACCATTCACTGTGAAAACAGTTTTAACATCAATTTAGTCAATATTTTGACTTCCTTGTGAGGGTCAGTTTAAACCTCTTCATGCTTGAATTTATTTCCAGTTGGACATAAAAATATTCCTCTGTGTTTTTTCTGTTTACGGTGATGCTAAATTCAGTGGAAATTCAGTGGAAGACCAGTAAATCCAGTGAGCAAAGCTTTAGCTTGAATTATGTAACGTCAGGCCTAAACGAGTCCTTTAAATGGGTATGTTTACACCACCATAAAACTACTTTGAGGTATTTTTAGACTTGAAACTGTTGCTAACAGTATCCATAGCAGGGAACTCCTGATGATCTTTCATCAGAAAAGAGGAATTTCCTGCCAAACTTGCTGCTTTTTACACCACGTATGGAAACATGGATTAAACCACCGGAGGAGGAAAACAAACACTTCATCAAATGACTGACAGGCTGAAAATGTGATGAACTCATGACCTGAAAATGTGATGAACTCATGACCTTAATGTCGTCACTCATGCTGCTCTGTGTGGTTCCCTCACTGCTTATCAGAACAAACTTATTAAAGCATGTTTGGAATTCCTAGAGAAAAGTGAACGCTCCTATTTTTAGTCTCTCTTGATAAACTGGAGTGGTGGCGTTCTGCTTCGTAAAAAACTTCAAACAACTCAGCTGTAAAGCAACGAGACGAGATAAAAGCAAACAGTCAAAACACAGTAACCCTGATGGCGTGTTAGAAGGTCACAGGACAAGGAAATGCTGGCGTGGTCATATGAAGGAATGATGACAGCAAAGAATAACAAAAGGTGTTTGACACAAAAACAAATGGTTTTTAGATCAGAATAACAAACAAACATTTCCAAAACAGTTGGAAAATGAAGCCTGACAAAAGAGACACTTTAATCCCATTCATATGTAACATTTAAATGAACAAACGTGACGTAAATTATCATTCAGATGAATTCTGAATGATGCATGTTGAATTCTTCTCAGACAAAGAGAAGCGCCTGTTCACATAACCTCCCATTCAGGTCTGCTTGGATGAATGAAGAAGAGAAGATGGTCTCAAACATCTCCTCTCTTCATTGTTGCTCATCGCTCTCCTTTTGTTTCAGCGTTGGTCCAGTTGTTGAGAGCTTCCTGCCAGGTTGAGCATGGAGTAGAAGGTGGAGGTGTCTTCTATACCTGGAGGAAGACAGTCAAGCGTCAGACTCTGATGGTTTGTGGAGGACAGGTGAGTCATGTTCAAAAACCGCACCTGAGGGTTTTCCTATCAGCTTAGGGCTTGTTTTTGTTAATCAAATGATTTCTTTTGTTGTCAAATTCCCATCAGCTCTTTCTGAACTTTCCACTAGATGGGAAACTTTAATCTAACAGTCAAACTACTTCCAGCTTTGGTGGAAATGTGCAGTCAGTGATGGTTGGGTCTGAATGTGTGTTTCTTCATTTGAGTTTTTATCTATTTTTAAATTGTGTGAATGACTGCACTGATGGACTGACGCTTTAAACATGCTGCTGTACGGTAACCTGGTTACAGTGGCGATGAACGCATCACTGTTTGGACTGAAACGAGCTGAAACCTGACAGAGGTTTGACTGCAATGTGGTCTGAGAGGCGGTCGAAGGCGGGTACCAAACCCCGGTCGTGGAACTTGTCTTGTAGGACATGAAGGTCACCTCTCTGGGAAGGAGGAGCTTAAACTTGTGTGAGAGGTTGAGAGGGATTGACTCTATGGTTGGGCTCACCTCCACGCACAGCCTGGACTCTGAAGCTCAGTCACTCCAGGGCGGTTGGACTCTACCATTCTGGAGTTGCACATGGGGTGGCGGGCTGGGGTGGGCTTAATCGTGAGCCCCCAGTTGAGCCGCCAAGTGTTGAAGCTCACACTGGTGGACGAGAGTCCTTCACCTTCAGGTGGGGGGGCTGTGGTTTCAGTCTACAGGCTGAACAGCAGTTTGGAATTCCAGGCCTTCTTGGTGTCTCTCAGAGGGGGAACTGGAAAGTGCCCCGACGGGGGACTCCATCATCCTCCTGGGGGACTTCAGTGGCACCTGGAGGGGCGTGATCGGTAGAACCGACTTCCCTGATCTGAACTTGAGCCCTGTTTTGTTATTGGATCTTTGTGCTCATTATAGTTTGTCCATAACGAACACCATGTTCGAACAAAGGGCCTCCATCAATACACGTGGCAACAGGACACCCTCGGCTGGAGATCGATGATCAACTTTGTGGTCGTGTTAGGCGACCTTCGGCCGTGTGTCTTGGACACTCGGGTAAAGAGGGGGGCGGAGCTGTTCACTGATCACTGGTGTTGAGTGGGATTTACTGGCGGGGAAGGAGGCAGACCCAGAAAGACCCTGAGGGTCTGCTGGGAATGCATGGCTGAGCCCTCCATCAGGGAAGTCTGTAGCTCCCACATCTGGGAAAGCTTCTGGTTCCACTTCTCAATGTTTGAGATTGACTGGTTTTGCAGATACTGTTCATTGTTTATGTGTAGTTCAATGTACACAAGAGGTTGAAAAATACAAAGTTTTTTACATCAGCTGAGTGTATTCAATATTTTATTAGGATCAAGGACTAAAGGTTTAAATAATAGTATGAAATACTCTGATCTTACTCTGATCTGAAAGCTGTTTATTCTTTTCACTTTTGACTCAAAAATTCAAACTTTGTGTTAATAACAAGCAGAGAGGAATGCATCAGTCTCAGTGACTGCTCCTTTAAAGTTCTCCGGTAAAAATGTAATTTTTCAAAACAGAAATTTTAACGAAGAAACATTTACTCTGTTTTATTTTATTTTATTTGTCAGGAAAAAAAATCACAATAAAAAAAAAAAAAAGCTTTTTACTTGATTTGCCTGAACCAGCAGTTTTTGCACGTAACCATGGAGACCAACCTGAACCTCTGTGGTGCCGTTTTTAGCCCTCGTCATTAGTGTTTGGTGGGATCATTTTACAGATGACAGATGGAAACTGTTCTTAAGTTGCAACATTTAAGGAAAGACGTACGTCTGGTTTCTTTATGTCATGAAAGAACATTAAAAAAAACTTCCGAGTTTCCTTCTTTAACAAAGACAAAAATAACACGGGATTGTTAAAAACATACTGGGTTTTTGCTAATTTGAGCTTTTTAAAATGACATTTCAATAATCTAACTTCCCTTTGATGCGTTTGTTTCTGTTGTTTATAGGAAACTTGAAACACCAAAAAGTACACGCATTATTTAAGGCCGTTTCTTTACACTGTGTTCTTGTTTACCTCTGATCCTTTGTGGCTCCACATCCTGTATGATCGTCACGTCTGTGTAGGAGACGCTGTGGTCCACGCTCCCTGCAGAGAAACTCCTCAGCGTTACACATCAGAACACAGATTTGTCTGTTTGAGTGAAGGTGAAGCTTTGAGAAGCAGCGTCTTTGGCATTCGCTGGTTGTTTTCTGTGTGGTTGAAACCAAACCCGGCGTGTTTTTCTTACTATAAATGATTATCGCTGCTTTCTGTGAGAACAGGAAGGAACGCCGTGAATTCAGAAAAATATAAAGATGAGAATTTGAGGGGTTTTAATGTTGAAATGTCATATAATAAATCAAAGACGCTCATCAGTCAGGCACTGATCTGAAACAGCAGGATGCCAAATGTCAAGATGAAAATCCGCTGACCTTTGAGGTTCCTCCAGAGGCAGAGCAGCATCAGCGCGATCAAGAGGCAGACACCCACCACAGGAAGCACTACAGGCGTGAGGGGCCATGCAGGCGTTTCCCCAGACAACAACAGCCCTGAACACAAAGACCACATGTTGGCCTAAATGCAAACAAATGCACAAACGCTAGAGATTGTTTGCAGCTCTAAAGATAAGTGGGACAGCAATCTCAAAGTGTGTTCCAAAGCAGAAGCTTTGTGGTTCCAAAGAACACCAACAACTTTTTCATCAAACATTTTTAGAAAGCTCTGTTTTTGAAAGAAGAAGTCCATGAAATGGAATAAAACTGGATCTAAAGAAATGCTGCAAAGTCTGCAAGAATCTGTGCTGGTGTTGGATGTTCTCGTCCAGAAGTGCCCAATGACCAACATGGCCACCACCATCAAACTGAAGCAGTGATTTTAAAAGGATCCATTATGATCCAGTGGATCCCTTGATCTCCTGCATCGTCCTTCTCTCCAGCAGACTTTGATTTTAACGTGTTCTAACGTGTTCTAACGTGTTCTAACGTGTTCTAACGTGTTCTAACGTGTTCTACCGTGTTCTATCTTTTTACAAACATTGTAGCCTCAGAAACTAGTTTAAACAAGACAAACGTTCCCTTGTTTGCTGCATCTGATCGGTCGATGTGTTTTTACGTTTAAAAGGGTTATTTCCTGTTTTTATAGTAAATTTAGAGCCGAATGAAGAATCCTGACACTTCAGCATTTAAACACCAACCTGAACGTTCAATTGCTGATCTTTGGATCACTTATTTTAGGGTTTTTTGTTTTTTTTTAGATTATTTATTGCATAGGAAGCGATTTGTGGCGTTACATTGGGATAAATACGACAAGTGATCGAGCAACTCAAACATTATTGAATTTAATCAACAGCTGTTTAAATTCTTGTTCTACCGTGTTCTGAGTGACTACTCAATTCGGATTGGCGTCACACCTCGTCGGGCATCATCTTTGACTGAATACCATGTGAGTCTGCCAACGCACATGTGTGGAATCAACAGCATCGTCTGCCTCCTCTCACCTCTGACATTCAGCCAGCTGTCTAGAGAGAAGTCTCCTCCAGAGCTGCTGCATTTGTAAGAGCCCTCATCCAACTTAGAAACTCTTTCGATGGTCCAGTTTCCTGTTGAACTGTTCCCAACGAGGCGCCTGTTTTTATGGAAGAACAAGAAGCCGGAGGATGTCCTGTTTCTGCAGCGCAGAGTCACAGCTTCTCCTTCCAGCACCGGAAGGACAGGAGCCTCCAGAATCAAATCCCGAGCTGCAAGACAGAAGGATGCAAATTCAAGAAAGCTCTTTGGAGACGGAAAACAGTCAGAGATGATGGTCTTATTTTCAAGTTTCAGAATTATTTGCTCAAAGATGGAATTGGTTGAACGGCAAATCTAGCAAATTTTGCTCCAGGAGTTTTCTTTCACAGTGTTATTCCGATAAATGGAAGACTTGGTGCTAGAATTCCGGTCAGGCACAAACCGGTTGGCACTTCTGTGTTTTGGAGTGGACCCAACCCACATGCCACTGGTCCGAGTCCCTGATGGGTCAAAGTTGAACTGGTTTAACTTTCAACAAGTGTTCAATGGCTGCAGTCTTTGTACGTAGAGCTCAAAACAGACGTAAAAACTTGTGACATGTGAGCGCAAGAGTTATGAACACGGACTCTCAAAACGGGTTTCCATGACTTTTCATTGGAAATGGCCGCTTGAACGCACGTTTCTGTGCCCGGTGTGAGCGAAGCATGAGGCTGATTGCTAATGTCAAAGACGCTTGCAGCCTCGCTTGTGTATCGACCAATCAAAGATGCGCTAACGAAGGCCTTTTGGTGTGCACCCAAACCAAAATGGCTGCTCCCATGATGCAAACAAGAAAGGATTATTTCTCAAAGAAAACACAAATGTATTAATACATCATGCACAGATTATGTGCTGCGAGGCACAAAATGAAACATTTTTTTTTGTCATCAAAAAGTACCCGGTGACAGGCGGGTGCAGAGTTTTTCCAATTGCCCCCAATGTCTACCCCAATGCCACTTTACCGTCTTTAGATCAGTGTTTCCTGACCCTTTGGGCACACTGTCCAGCATTTTTTCAATCCAACCCTGCTCAAACACACCTGCCTTTGATGACTGTCATTGTCAGGCTTCTGCAGAGCCTGATGAGGAGCTGCATCAGGTGTGTATATACAGGGCAACATGGAAAACATGCAGGACACTGACCCATGACCCCAGGACCAGGGCTGGCAAACACTGGTTCAGGGACTGGTTAGGGAGCATGATGGAATCCAGGTACAGCCCATGTTTCTTTCTCTTAGTCTGTTCCCCTTCATTTTTTGGTTCCAAACCTTCAGTTCCCACCAAGCAAGTAATCTGTAAAGTGCGACATTGGGGGACGGCCCTGCGATGATGGAAGGGACTTTCACAGCATCGTGGTCTGGCAGAAACGATCGCTTCTTCCTTTGGTTCTGTTGAATTTTTCAGAGCGATTTGTGTCACACAGCAGCATCTAGATTCAGGTTAGTGTAGCTCACAAGGTCTGACCTAGAAAAACACCAGAAGACCAGCTCGCCGTCTGACTTTGAAGGAGTGAAAAATCATTCCTCCACTCCATACAGCTTTATTTTGAAAAGCTACAGCCCCTGGTACTCCTTGAACATGTTGATTCATGGGAAGGACAACTAACTAGTGACTGGTTAAGATCTCAACTCACTGTCACGGTCAGGTCATTGAACCAGCCCAGCTAGTGGGTGAAGATGGGACAGTTTTTAATCTTTTTATTGATAAACTGTAATTGAACTGATTCAATAAAGTTCTTTCATGCACATTTACAACCTGTACTGTTGTCAGTGCAGCCTTTGAAGCCTTTTCCGCTCCTTCCAAAACCTCTTACTGAGAATGCTGTTGAACCTTCAGCAGCAGAAACCGTCTGCGTTGAGTCTGATCGACTCTCTGCTCTGACTGTTAAAGACGAGACTCTGCTTCCACGACCCAAAAAACCCCAAACAAAACCTGCAGCACCACGACGAGTGAAAACAGGCCGAATGTTGAGCCCAGAGCTTCTATCGGTCCATTTTACTGACAGAATCAACTTTGACTTGTGAGGGTAAAACCTTCGAGGGACTGTGACGCGTCAGAAACTTTCCTACCGTCTTTACACCAGGACAGAATCAGGGTTTCCATCTTTGAAGTGTTGGAACCCACCTGTCACAGTGATGTTGACTTCCCTGCTGCACTTTGCTTCTGCAGACTCACACCAGTAGACTCCACTGTCTATGTAGTACAGTTCTCTGATGAAGCAGACAGATTCATTTCTGCTCGGGGAGGAAGGACAGTCTTCAGATTGGTTTCCTGAATCGATGATTCTTCTGATTCTCCACCCAGAAGGGTTTCCACGAAGCTCACAGCTCAGAGTGACGGACTCGTACTGGAAGAACTGGGACCTGCTGGGAAGGACTCTCAGAGTAGCTGTAAGACAGAGAACCGGTATGGTCTTATTTACTGGAGTTTTAAAAAGTTCACAAGTGTACCACCTTCAAATCCAGCTTGTTTTCTATAAAAAGTGCTGACGTCTTCTGTGTGAGACGAAAACAAAAAGCTGCATAAGGTCAAAGCTTTACGTAATGTTTTTGATCAAAGGTCTACAATTCTCTGTTGTGGGCTGAAGCTGTGACAATCCTCAACAAAAACGCAGGCATGTTGGATGTTTGTAGAGAATCACTGAAACAAACTTTTTACAGAACAAACCTGAAAACAAAACGGAACAAAGATGATGACGGTGAAAACGTACCGAACACAGAGCAGAGTGCTGCGAACTCCATGATGAACTGGGACTTCAGCAGGATGCTCAGGGGTCATCCTCTGTCTGATGTAAAGAAGACCACAAGCTTCCTGCTTACACAAACTTTAGAGAGAAAACACTTGTTTTTTTCACACCCTTGAACGTCTTCCACTGGCTGAAGACCTGCTGAAGTGTTTGTTTCTCTTTCATATTTTTCGCCCCAGAAACAAGCGGAGGGGGCTGCTAGGATCCTGAACACCACAGGTCTTTTACAAGCAGCTTTTTATACTGTTGACATATACGAAGACAGAGCACATCTATATCTATAGTTAGATCCACAATTCATTCCAGTTTATGCAAATGTCTCGGCTAAAAACTGTTTGTGCTTTGAATGGCTGCTCACACTTTGGTGACGGTTATTCTCACAAGCCGAAATTTTACTTTCCGGGTTCTGAAAACAACCTCCTTTATGTAGTCCTGAACAGAATCTCTCAGACTTTATCACATCTCAAACTGAGGCAGATTGTTAGCAACAAATTCACTTGAAATGATTGTTAAGAACTAAAATTCAGCGTTAAGTTGACATTATTTTAGGATATTTTGTTGATCTCCTTTTCTTATTTATGTGGAGTTCAGTGATGTTTCCACCCCCATGCTTCACAGTAGGGACGGTGTTATTTGGACACAACTCAGCATTCTTTCTCCTCCAAACAACACAAGCTTTTATTTTGGAATGTGACATTCTCCCAATCCTCTTCTGGATCATCCAGACGTTCTCTAGTAAACTTCAGACGATCCTGGGCTTAAACGGAGGGAGACGTCTATCACTGATGGAAGTCTTTGTTGCGTTGGTCCAGCTCTCTGCAGGTCACTTGGATTTGATTGGTCCCAAACAAAACATGGGAATACATCAATAGTTTCTGGGAGAGCGTGTTACCACCACTGCAAAAAGTTCCCCCTTTACACAAGGTTTAGCCCCTCCCACTGGCCAATTAGCCAAACATTTTCAAACCAAATTCTTTGGTTTGTTTTGCGAATACTTTTCAGAAAACTATTGATCATAAATCAAAACTTTATGTAGAAACGTATCATTTAGACAGGAAAAGAAAATAAAAAAATGTTGACATGTGAAGTCACTTCCTGTTTCCAGGTGTGAATTAATGTATGATGTATATGATGCTCCGGTTGAAAAATGTGTGGCGGGAACTAGTGATGAGACAAATAACCCTGAAGCGAAGGAGTGAAACCCTGTATGCATATCAGTGTGTGTATCGCCTGCAGTCTGATACAGAAGGTGTCATTGAATGTGCTGCCAACGCTGTGTTTATGAGAATACCGGTATGACAGAAAGGCTTTATTGCTGATATCCATCGTTTAACAACATCGAGAGGAAGAGAGGAAATGAATAGGTGTTTTGTTGTTGTGTCTGTTGGATTGTTGCTTATCCTCACAGTTCAACTTCTGTTTTCATGGATTATTCTAATAAAAAGAAGTTTTCTTCTGTCTGGAATCATTTTGATTTATGGTTTTTTTTTTAAATCTCTTTTGAACATTGTTTACTTTTGGTTTTTGAATGAAATCTGTGACTAGTCTTTGCTCTGAACCTGTGATGCTGTTCTGTCACAATATGTCTGTAGTGGAAAACAAGCAAAACTGGAAAATTTTACTCCAAAAAACCCAGAAAAGTTTGAATCCCAAATAACAGTTTTAAAATCCCATCTGTTGAATAGACTGATTTGAACAAAAGTAAAATTTGAAAGGACAAATAAAGCCATAGAAAGTCCACAAACTTCGGCTTCAAAAGCTTTATAAACTCCATAAAAGCAGTATCAATGAGACAAAACCGAGACCTGATTTAGATATCAGAGGAAATCCCCCAAAAGAACAATCTTGTTTCAACAGATACTGAACAGCCCCTCCTGCTGGTAAATGAAAAAGGAAGTGTGACTGAAACTCTATGGAGTTTCCTTTAATTTAAAAATGAATCAAAACATTCAAATAAGGAGTTAAGGACAAAAAAATCTACATGTTCTAATGTTTGATGCTGTTGAGAAATGTGGTTTCATAACATGTTTGGGTGGACCCTCAGTCAGAACTTTCTATAGAACAGCAGATGAATCACAGCTATTAAATAGTTTCTTTATCAATAATCAGTCCTGATCAAATCCAGAGGTTTGTACAGCAAAACATGTTTCTGTGGCAACATTCGAGGTGGGGCATCTGATTACGGAGCCATGTGATTGGTCGGTTTATAACTGATCAGGAAAAAAAGAGGATTAGCAAAAAGTTTATATCAGAGTGGTTTGTTTTATTTGAATCAGCTTAAAGGTCATATTCTGATCTTCTGCTGAACAACAGAGTCTAGTTGATGTTCACAAACAAATGTCCTAAAGTATAGAATTTACATGTATAGATTTAAATGGCTTTTGGGTGTTGTCATGTTTAGATTGAATACTAAAGGCAGAAAAAGGCTCACTAAAGTCACAATGATAGATTTGACTTGTTTGTATTTCTCTGCTACAGCAGGAGAATCGGATTTAACACAGGGCGCGTTTTATTTTGAAAGGAACTTATATTTTCTGCTGTCAATAGAAAATAGGTTATGATCTAATTTATCAAAAAAATATAAAATTATTATAGTGAAAATCATTGTAAAATGTAGAAGCCACATGTTGTTATGAAGTTTGAGTTTGTCTCCTGGAATCCGTTCATTCCTGCTTCCAAACCGTTTAGTGTTTGTTGTTGTTTTCTTTGGAAAAGCGTTCCTGAGAGTTTCCGAAACGTAAGGAGGCGTGTCTCATGACGTAAGCACGCTCTGACGCGCTTTACGACGTGTATATAAACGGAAGCGAGGCTTCCCTGCTGTCAGTTTGTGTTCGTCATGTTCTTAGCAGAACTGTCGTCTGTTTCTGCTTCTTCTCTGTGGATTTTAACGTTGAGTTTGTTCTGGTTCTGGAATCATGTTGACGGTAAGTCCATGAATGTTCTGTTCTTTAGTTTTGACCAGATTCTGACGCGGTTTCATGTTTAGAAAATCTTTGATCGTCGCAGTTCTTTCTAGAATAAGACTATTAATGAACTCACGTCTGGATTGTGTTTCACGTTTGTTTAAAAGTTTTCAGGCGGACATAAAACTATTATAAAGGTTGAATGTAGGATGTGTGTCAGACAGTTTGTTGTGTCTA
The DNA here is from genome assembly GCA_014656515.1 of Oryzias celebensis. Classification (NCBI taxonomy): domain Eukaryota; kingdom Metazoa; phylum Chordata; class Actinopteri; order Beloniformes; family Adrianichthyidae; genus Oryzias; species Oryzias celebensis. The sequence goes on from BNCR01000016.1 coordinate 2,212,523, forward strand.
AAAATTTCAGATGGAAACTGAGTGAGTAGTCAGTCAGTGATCGAACACGTGGACTTGAAGTTAAATTGAACTTTTGGTTTAAAATCAGTTTAACTCTGTCAGCTGGAGTCATTGTCTTTATCCAGAATCATTTGGTTTTAAAAGTGTCTCTGTTGGTGTTTACTGCTCCAGTTTCCATTCATTCATTCCTTCATAATAAAGGGTCTTTAGTCTGAGCATGTGATGACCACATGTCCATGACTCATCCTCTCAGTGACTCATAATCACATAGTATAATATGTTTAGATTTTAGTTAATACAGGGATAAAAATGACTAAACAGGTACATCACAACATTTCAAATATAAAGTTATTTATTGATGTGTCATAACAATCAGATGACTTTTTCTTTAGAATGTATTTATAATTGTTATAATTGATCTTTAGAAGCAGGAATAAAACATTATTTTGACCACAGAAATTCCTGTTTTTACTTTAAGACATTTTGACTTGAAGGTAAAGACTCAACTTTCTAAAGTTTATTTCTCTTTTTGTTGTTTCCAGGTGAACTCATTGGTTCAATCAAACCAATCTTTGCTGCTCCTGGTGATGATGTCATCCTGCCGTGCTGCCTGGACTCTGAGGTGGACCTGCAGGATCAGACCGTGGAATGGTCCAAACTGGAGGTGAAGCCTGATCCGGCGGACAGGCAGGGCCGCGTCCCTTATGTGTATCTTTACCGGAACAGGAAGATCGTGACTAAAGCCATGATGGAGACGTTTATCCCAAGAGTTTCTCTGAGTGAAGACGGACTAAAACATGGAAAAGGGACATTAAAGATCAGGAACGTGTCGCTCCAGGATGAGGGGAAGTACAGATGCTTCATTCCTGGGAAGAACTTCAGGGAGACGGTTCAGCTGGTTGTTGGTGAGTTTCTCTGCAGGTTCTCCCTCAGATGAAGAACATTTGTCCTGAACAGCAGTCAGGAAATGATGTCATCTCTTTGTTTCAGAGCCAAACGGAGTCAGAGCTCCAACCATGGAAACATCCCAGTTTAACATCAACATCTCCACTCCAGATCCAGGAGGAGAGCAGACCAACATCTGGATCAGTCGTTCCAGACCGGGTCTTTGGATCGCTTTTGGACTTTTTGTCTTAGTTCTTTCTCTGACCACATCCATCCTCTGTGCTGATTGGATCTGTCAGAGGAGACGACAAAAAGTGAGTCCTGAATTCTCTGATCTCTCCTCTTTCTGGAGGAATCTTCAGGTTCTTACAGCCTTTGTTTCTTCTTGTTTCAGAAACCTCTTCTGGTGTGACAACATCCCATCTCTCCAAAGCTGCTTTGCTCGTCTTCAAGGACTGTAGAGCGTTTCTGAAGCTGCAGCCTCATGGAGACGCTACACGCCCGTCACAGCCACGTTTCAGTGGATTAAAACCGGCGTGTGAGGAAGTGACCACGCTCTGGTTCTGACCCGTTTCTGCCTGAGCGTCTGAGCTCCTTCAGACATTTGGAGTCACTGGATCTGCGTTCAAGTTTCTTAACTCAAGAACTCTGAGCTGGATCACCGTAAAGTCTGAGCTGGTTTTTGGATTCCAGATGTTTGGTTTGAACTGTTGAAGCAGGTTGATCAGAACCGTTGGAGTTTAGTTTGGTTCATGTTTTCCTGCAGGAACGGACCCGCAGCAGGTCTGCTCAGAATCCTGTGTTTGCTGCTGTTCTTCAGAACATCAAAGATGTTTGAGCTGAAATGTAGGAATTCTACCAGAACAAAGTGAACTGACCAGTTGAAACTACCTGAGAATCTCAGGGGTTTTTTCAAAAACTGAAAGTGATCTAAAGAGGTTGCTTTCTGGAAGAAAAGCTCCGCCCCCTGGGATTTATTGTTATTACACAGATTTTTTTTTTATGACTGTCTAAAACTTTATTTAGTGTTGTCTATATATATCTATATATATATACTGCTGTGATTTTCCTGGAACTGCTGAAACACTCGTATTACATTTGCAACAAATAAATGCAAACCACACAACTTTAATATTTATTTATTTATGAGCCACATTTCTCTGCAGAAAAGCAGCTTTTATACGGACACTGTCAATTCAATAAAAAGATGAATCCTCCAGAGCTTATGGTCTGAATCTTTTTCTCTGTGAAGATGCTTCACCTCTTTGATCTTTCCATGTTCTTTTGAGTCAGAGCCATGAGTGATGTCATCCATAGACGGTTTAACTTTTGTCTCCAAACCACTCACTTCAGTCGCCATTTGTTTTCGCAATATGGACGCCGCCATGTTGGAGCCAGAAATCTTCAGTAAGCAGTGGCTGGTCGGAGTCAACGATTCTAGAAGTAAGTTTGTTTGGAGGCCACACCCCTACCAGCTGAAAGTGGGCTACGTTAAATCTGTCGATAGTTTTGAATGTCTGATGTGGGGGCCAGCAGGCTTCGCCTACTTTTATTGTGGCATCTGATCAGTTGAAGAGAAATTTTGAAAAAATAAGAATTCTCGAAATATCAGAACAAGACCAATAGACTGGGGAATCATATGCAGTCAGTTTGAAAACTGTCTTTGAGGTTTGATCTTTGTGATGTCACGGCAGTAAATCAATCACAGCAAGTCTGAACGTCCTGAGGGACAAATCTGTGGGAGTGGCCAGAAAACCTCCATGTTTTTATGCAAAATGACATTTCCTGGAAAAAAAAGTACCTGATGGTACAGCAGACGCCAATTGATGATGAAAGATTGAACAACAGCAGTCTTCCTCTCCATTCAGGTTTTGCTTTTCTCTGGATGGTGGAGCAGCTGACAGCTGTCTCCATGGAAACCACTTCCATCTTTCTAGTTTGATGTTCTGTCAGGAGTCCTGCTGAAGAAGTTGGAGCTTTGATTAGGTATTTTAATGTTTCAAAGAAGACGCTGTCACACTAGACACCAGAGTCCATCCATGCAAAACTTTCAGGTTTGGAACTTTGACTCATTTCTAGTCTGGTTTCTGGAATCAGCAGCTGGGATTTGCTGGAATTTGTGCAGAAAATAAACAAACCTGAAATCAAGGAAACAACTGCAGCAAAGTCAGACGAATCCCAACCATCAACTTAGAAATCAGAACTTTGTTTCAGTGAAAAAACAGAAATTTATTGATAATTTACTTTTTATACTTTCATATTCATGGGATAAATTACTCTGTTGTTTATGTTTTTGTAGCACTTTGATACATTTTTATACTCTTACCTCTCGTGTGTGCGATGTGCCTCATATACAGACTGCAGAAAATTATAAAACAAACTTCTTCTTATAGATAGGAAGTGCTGTCCCAAAAATCTTCAGTCCTGAGACTGTTGTCCTGAGAACGTTGTTCTCCGGGCCTGCAGATACACCCTTGTTGCGTTGAGAGGACGACCAGTGATGATGTTGGTGAAAGGATGATGAGGTTGACAAACCATCAAAATGTGCTACACATATTTTCCATTTACATGGAAGACATGGAGTGTGTGCTATTTAATCACTGAATTTTTCTTTTTTTTTTGTGGGTAGATGGTTTATATACTCGTTCATTATTTTTGATGACCTGTGATCTACATGGAGACGTGATCACCGATGTTTTTTACAACTCTTCAATAAAAACCAACGGATCTCTAAACATCATCTGTGTCTTCCTCGCATTGTAAATGAGACAAACGCAGACACCGCTTCATGCAGTGATCAGGCTAAAAACATTAGCTGGTAGCTCCTCTCACACGTGGCGAGCTTAGGGAACACATGGCCGGGCCAGGACATGCGAATTGGCATCAGGAATCGCGTTCGGTGTGAATGCAGCACAAGAAAGTACCAGATGGATTTTCAACACGTGACCGAGCGACCCAACATGTGTCAGGAATGCTCGGATGTGGTGGAGAGAAACCTGTCGTTTTTCAAAAATACAACTTCCTTCAGAATTTGATTCTAAATAAAAATGAAACGTGTTTTTTTTCTCTGCAGATCGATACCACAGACCAGAACCAGTTTGCTGCCCGGGGTTTGACGATCACTGCTTTACAGAATAAAAGCAGAAACTAGAAATTGCATTTAATGAATCTGTGACTTACGTTTTCTGTCTATCATTTTACGAAACAAACAGCAGAGAGGATGGATGAAGCAAAACGTGCAAGAAGGATCCAAAGACCGTCTAGATAGAACAACTGATCCAGATGTCGAGATGATGATGGCAGTAAAGCGGACGTCCGGCGTGCAGAATGGCCCGCTTTTGCAGGCGCTGGCGCTTGTTATGGACATCTGCAGTCCGGCCGGTGATCTGGCTGCCACCGCCCTGTGGTCACTCAGCTTTCGCCCAATTTCACAAAGGCGTAATTCCCTCCTGTCACTCGACTGCCACCGCGCAACCTCAAAATGTGCTCTGGCGACGACTGACTGATGCCAACTTTTAGAGAAAAATTGCTGGTCTGCGTATAATTAGAAATGTTCTCAAAACCTCTGCGGCAACCACGTAGGATGTTCCCCCATCCTGATTACAAATGGAGCCAAACGACCACCTGCCAGATTTGCTGAAAAACTTGCATTTAGTTCATTGTAAGGTGGCATTTTGGGATATGTGACCGTAATTTTAAAAATATTGCTTTCTTTATTTCTCCAACACTTAAAGAAGCTTGTTTAGATCATTTCTTAATTTTTGTCCAAAATGAAACTAATGTTGACTCAAAAATGTGTGGGCAAGTGGGAGGTCAAAGCTTTTGTCTGAGGGGACAACTGCCCCCACCTTCCCCCCTGTATCTCCACCCCTGAGTTCAGGGATCTACAACCTGAGGCTCCTTGATTCCTCTATTGTTCCCTTAGACCGTAAATAGAGATGAACACAGCTGGGTGTGACGTCATCCATAGAAAATATCTTACCTTCGGCTCCAATTAATTGAAGTCAATTCAGTCGCCATTTTTCCATGATACGGGCGCCACCATTTGGAGACGGTCAACTGTAATTGGTCCAAGTCAGTCTAAGTCACTGTTTCTGTGGAAACTACTGTCACCAATGATGAGTGAGCTTGTTCAAAGTCAATACACCTCCCACTGAAAGCGGTACGGGAGGATAACTTGTGATAAAGAAGAAATAACGTGGACAAAAGAGGATTTACAAAATGATTATATCAGAGTGGCTTGTTATTAGAATCAGCTTTCAGCTCATTTTCTGATGCACAACAGAGTCTAGTTGATTTTCAGAAGCAAATCATAGAATTACACTTGAATGCTTAGATTAAAATGTAAAAGATGGATTCTACACCAGTGTTGTCATGTCTATATTGAATACTAAAAGCAGAAAAAAGATGAAGGCTCAGTAAAATCATAAGAAAGTATTTGATCTGTTTGTATTCTTCTGCTGCAGCAGGAGGATCCGATCCAACGCAGGGTGTACTTTATTTTGAAAGGAACTTGTATGTGCGGCTGTCTTCATTAAAATAAGTTAAAATAATTCTTTATGTAAAAAAACATACCACTGTTATGATAAAAGTTTTGTAAATATTTAAAATCTAAAAAACATAAATAAGGTGTATTTGATAAACTATTTAGTGAAACTCATTTGTCTTTGGGTTTTAGATCATTTAAGGTCGTGAATTCCAACTTCAGGAGGTCAGATAATCAGAACGTTCGAGTCCAGTGTTTGTTATCGTTACAGAACCTTGTTTTCTTTTGAAAGAAGTTGCCGTGATACGTGATTGCGTCAGTGGGAGGCGTGGCTAAAGCGAATATAAATGGCAGCTTGTCCGCTTCCCGCTCAATCTGGGTCATTACCTGTGAAAGTAGGTGTTCGATCCCTGTAGTAGTTCTGTGTTCATGTTCTCAGCAGCACACTCGTCTGTTTCTGCTTCTTCTCTGTGGATTTTAACGTTGACTTTGTTCTGGTTCTGTAAACATGTTGAAGGTAAGTTCATGAATGTTCTGTTCTTTAGTTTTTAAAGACAAGATTCTGACTCTGGTTTAAAGTTTAGAAAATTCAATCTTTTATCGTCGCGGTTCTTTTTAAATACTATTAATGAACTCATGTCTGGATTGTTTCACTTTTTTTTTTTTAAGTAGTTAGTGATCAAACACGTGGAATTAAAGTTTAAATTGTGGCATAAAAACGAGTTTAAAACTTTCAGCTGGAAACATTTTCTTTTTCCAGAATATAGTTTGAAGTGTTAATATTGAGTTTTTCTTAAGTGTGTTTTGTTGATGGACCTGCTTATCAGTTTTCATTCATTCAGACCCAGAATCATGTTCAGACTTGTCTTTGCGTCGTATCTTTCAGCATGACCTAACATGACTCATCAATTAACTCTCCAGGAGCATGACTCCTCACATGAGCTGTTAATTTTTTCTTTTTTAATTAATGGATACTGGAATAAAAATGACTAAACAGATCCATCAAACCCATATGAATTCACTGAGAAAATAAAAAGAAATTGAGAAAGATGTTTAAAGATGATTCAGAAAATATTCCTACATCAGTTCAGGAAACAGAAGTATGAATCATACCTGATGTAACAGATGTAACACCCAGTGACCTTTACATTCTCTCATCTCCATTTTTTTTTCAAAACTAAAGTTTTTTTTTACATATTCTTGACTATATATAGATATTTTAAGATTGTTTGAGGTCATTGCTTGACCTGTTTCAGAGCTTAGTATCAGACCCTTTGTGGTTCTTATCAATTTGCTCTTGCAGTTCCCACAGGCCCTTACTTTATATCCTCTGTCGTTTTTAAAGAACTGTTGGATGACAGTGTTTTTCTACTGGTTCTGTAAATAAGAGTTTTTAAAAGTCTGTATAAATAATAGATGACTGGCTGATTCTGACAACTTGTTTTTCTAGGAAAAATACAATATAGTAAACTCTAATATAATGCAGTGAAAGTCTAGTTATGTTTGAATATTGGATTTATTTATAATTGAAATACTTTTAGAGACCTAATTTTTATCTGATGTGCTGCTTCCAGTTAGTAATAAGTCCCAATAAAATATTTTTTTTTGTATTTCTCTCAATACGGATGCTTTTTATTTGGAATGACAACTCTACTTTAACATTATGGTTACCAAAAAACACTATTTTCATTGTCAAAATTAGACAATGATTTGCTTACATCCATCAGTGTTCTTTTGTTTTGTTTTTTTTACTTAGCTCTGTATTCACCACATCAACGATTTCATTATAACTGTCTGAATAAAATACATTTGTATCGCCAGCAAATAACGTGTGTTTGAACAGTTGTGAAAAATTAAGCATATAAAACATGTAGATTTTGAACAGTGGCGGGCCCAGAATTGATCCCTGTGGGACACCACAACTAATCTGAGAAGACATTTTGACTTGAAGGTAAAGACTCAACTTTCTAAAGTTTATTTCTCTTTTTGTTGTTTCCAGGTGAACTCATTGGTTCAATCAAACCAATCATTGCTGCTCCTGGTGATGATGTCATCCTGCCGTGCTGCCTGGACTCTGAGGTGGACCTGCAGGATCAGACCGTGGAGTGGTCCAAACTGGAGGTGAAGCCTGATCCGGCGGACAGGCAGGGCCGCGTCCCTTATGTGTATCTTTACCGGAACAGGAAGATCGTGACTAAAGCCATGATGGAGACGTTTATCCCAAGAGTTTCTCTGAACCAAGACGGACTAAAACATGGAAAAGGGACATTAAAGATCAGGAACGTGTCGCTCCAGGATGAGGGGAAGTACAGATGCTTCATTCCTGGGAAGAACTTCAGGGAGACGGTTCAGCTGGTTGTTGGTGAGTTTCTCTGCAGGTTCTCCCTCAGATGAAGAACATTTGTCCTGAACAGCAGTCAGGAAATGATGTCATCTCTTTGTTTCAGAGCCAAACGGAGTCAGAGCTCCAACCACGGAAACATCCCAGTTTAACATCAACATCTCCACTCCAGATCCAGGAGGAGAGCAGACCTACATCTTGATCAGTCGTTCCAGACCGGGTCTTTGGATCGCTTTTGGACTTTTTGTCTTAGTTCTGTCTCTGACCACATCCATCCTCTGTGCTGATTGGATCTGTCAGAGGAGACGACAAAAAGTGAGTCCTGAATTCTCTGATCTCTACTCTTTCTGGAGGAATCTTCAGGTTCTTACAGCCTTTGTTTCTTCTTGTTTCAGAAACCTCTTCTGGTGTGACAACATCCCATCTCTCCAAAGCTGCTTTGCTCGTCTTCAAGGACTGTAGAGCGTTTCTGAAGCTGCGGCCTCATGGAGACGCTACACGCCCGTCACAGCCACGTTTCAGTGGATTAAAACCGGCGTGTGAGGAAGTGACCACGCTCTGGTTCTGACCCGTTTCTGCCTGAGCGTCTGAGCTCCTTCAGACATTTGGAGTCACTGGATCTGCGTTCAAGTTTCTTAACTCAAGAACTCTGAGCTGGATCACCGTAAAGTCTGAAAGTCTGAGCTGGTTTTTGGATTCCAGATGTTTGGTTTGAACTGTTGAAGCAGGTTGATCAGAACCGTTGGAGTTTAGTTTGGTTCATGTTTTCCTGCAGGAACTGACCCGCAGCAGGTCTGCTCAGAATCCTGTGTTTGCTGCTGTTCTTCTAGAGAACATCAAAGATGTTTGAGCTGAAATGTAGGAATTCTACCAGAACAAAGTGAACTGACCAGTTGAAACTACCTGAGAATCTCAGGGGTTTTTTTCAAAAACTGACCAGAGGTTAAGGTTGTCGTTGCAGAGATTTTGTTGAATGTTTAAAACTTCTAGTGTCTTCATATTGCTGCTGTTTTTCATGAAGCTGCTCTGATATGCATCAGTATTACCTTTGCAACAAAGAAATGCAAACCGCACAACTTAAATACTTTATTTTGATCTATATATTTATATTATTTATTTTTAATTTTAGAGCCACATTTCTTTGCAGAAAATCAGCTTTTATAGTAAATCTGTCAAACCAATGAAAAGATGAATCCTCCAGAATTTATAGTTTGGATCTTTTTCTCTGAGAAGATGCTGCAGCAAAATTAACTGTGGTTACCATGGTGACGACATATGAGGTAAAATGGTTTTATGGATTAAGTCTGTTCAAGAGTTTGGTTTTCTGTTCAGTTGGAAGTTTGTTGGAACGTTTATACGTTTCTACTCATGTGGTTCCTCTAAAGCAGCTCTGATGGTTCAGTTCTTCATGAAGTCCAAATAAAAACGACAAACTTCTGTCCACAAAAACATGAAACCGTCTGACGTTCTTTGTTCATTTCTTCGTTAAACCACTCGCTCCACCAGATCGGTCCAATGTTCTGTTTGTCAACTACATGAAAGACTGACGTGTTTGATCATGAATGCCTGAACAAACAAATGCAATAAGAAATAGTCATGTGATCATCAAAAATCAAGCTGCCTGAGATCTACCATCATCTCCAAAAACCAACAGTGTCCCTGATTTTCAGCAGAGTTCTGACCTGCAGACAATCTGATCTCAACTTATCCAGCTGCAGGACACAGACCTTAAACAGTCTGCAGACGTCAGAGAACTAGATAAACTTTGGTAAAACCAGAAGGACGGCGGTCAGACGGCACAAGAAGGAATACCAACCATGGACAATTGACAGAATATGGACCTTTTTACTTTCACAGCATTACCATATCTGTAACTTCAAGTATCACAACAATGACTTTGACCAAATCACAAACAAAAAATATAAAATACAAATAAATAACTTCAGTTATTGAAAGGTGTTCATCACTTGATCTTCATGTTATGACTTTGAAACTATGACTTATGAACTATATGCAAATGAGCAAATTTGTGTTTTATGTTTAGGAGTAATAATTGAATTATTCACTGGTGTATCTGAATGTGTTTCTCCAATCAAATATTTCTGCTTTGATTGCTTGAAATATTCCAATCTTCACATTTCTGATGGTTGTAGCGTGGAGGTCAATCCCTGTAGGACTCAGTCTGAGCAGATTCTTCCAGCAGCAGCAGGACCTTCAGGAGAAAGATGGTTAGAAGCTGCAGCTTCAATGCTTCAACACTCAGTCAGAACGGAGGAGACGCCTCACTGAACCAGAGGAACGCTTCATTAAAAAAACTCAATAATGGTGCAGAACAACAGAAAACAGAAGATCAAGCATGCATCCAGCAGAGGAACGGTTAATGGTAGATGATTGGAGATCAATGCAGGAACGCAGACGCTGAAAGGAGGAACAGTGATGATGTCAAGATTATTTTTTAGCAGACTTTTCCTGAACATGTTTTTTGTTGAACATTATGCTGATGACACCTGCTTCTCTTTTAAGCTACGTTCACTCGCCCTCAGCAGAGCACGTTTAAAAATGCTGAAAGGATGATGAGGTTGGAGCTGCCAGGAAAGAAGAGGAAGACCAAAGAAGACGTTCATGGATATACAGTCGTGATCATAAGTTTACCTGGAAGAAATTGGGATTTCTTGGTCATTTTTCAGAGAATGTGAATGATAACTCATAGTAAGTGTTTGGATGAAGCCATTTAATGCCATAAAAAATCTGTTTACTCTTTTTGAATCATGACAACAGAATCTTCCTTAATGATCCGTTTAAAAGTTTACATACCCTGATGACTTTGTTCTGAAAACATGAACACAAACTGATACAAAAGGGTTTGAATGGCAGCTAAAGCTAACTGTCCTCACTGGTGACTGGTTTGTCTGTAGTCAACATGTTTGCACAAATGGTCTTGGAGTTTCTGGGCTCCCAGCAGACCCTTGCATCCTTCATCCAGTGCTGCTGCGTCTCTGGATCCTGAAACACGGGGAAAGCTACACAGCTGTCAAAAGATCTATGGGAAAAGGTGACTGGACTGTAAAAAAACAGGAAAGGGTGTAAGAAGGTACTGAATGCAGTGTTCAAACTTTGATCAAGAAGAGGAAAGTCAGGAGCTCTGTTGAAACCAAACCATGGTCACAAACATTTCTGAAAAATGTTTAGGGATGCAAAGAAAAACCACAATCCAGGACTCTAAAAAAACTGTGGTGAGGATGTTTCACGATGTACAATAAGGAGACGCCTGAGGAAAAACGGGCTCCATGGTCAAGTCGCCAGAAGGAAGACTTATTTGTGCATCTTTGGATTTGTGTAATTTGGGAAGTTTCTGTTTGTCATTTTGATTTAAAATGTGTTAACACTCTTTAAGAAAAAAAAAAGACTTAATCCAACCACTAACCATGAGTGGAAAAAAAGGTTTGATATTATTATACATATTCTCTGAAAAATATCCTAAAATGTATCATTTCTTCCAGCGTATGTAAACTTATGAGCATAACTGCAGAGAAAGACATGAGGAGGAAGGATGCAGAGGATAACATTAAGTCAGAATTCTCCATTCAAACGTCTTTTTGTTAGCCTTTCACAATAAAAGTCCAGATTCTAAAAGAAGTCTCTTGTTTTTCTAATGTATTAATTGAGTTCATTTTTTAGGTTCATACTTACAGGTTGTCACAGTAGCAGGTCTGTAGCGCCCCCATGTGGCTGCTTGAACCTTCACCTGTAGAGACAGAGCAGCAGCTCTGATGAGTCAGCATGTTTTAAATGTGTGACTTTCATGAAAATACAAACTGTCTAAACCAGTAGACCGGAATAATGTCAGACGATATTTTTATAGACTTGTCTGTACGAGGCTGAAGCTTCCAGTTTCACTTTTGAGGGTAAAGTTTCCCTTCATCCTCTGAAAAATATCTGCAACTGCTTTAAATTTTATTTGTTCACTAGATTTTGTGTAGGAATCATTCAAATGTGATAGTTTCCCTTAACCCACAAATGCAGCTTTTATTTTGAAATGGAAGGCTTTTCTTCGATTTCTCTCTGATCTTTTCTGTCAAAAGAAACTGTTCAAATACGGTTATTAACTTTGTGAGCTTGGAGGGTTTTATTCAGCACAACCGCTATAAAAATATAGCAAATGGATTTTCAACACGTGATCAAGCGACTGGACGTGTGTAAAGAACGACAGGACAGAATCCTGTAGTTTTTCAAAATAAAACTTCCTTCAGAATCAGAGTACAAGTAAAACTGTAAAAATGAAAGTCGTGTTTTTTCGTTGCAGATCGGTACCACGGACCAGAACTGGTTTGCTGCTGGGGTTTGAGGATCACTGCTTTACAGAATATCAGGAGAAACTAGAGATTACATTTAGTGAATTCATCACTTACGTTTTCTTTCTCTCTCTCATTTTAACGACAAAAACAGCTGACAAGATCAATGAGGCACAAACTACAAGATTGATCCAAAGACCCGGTCTGGAGCGTCTGATCCAGATGTTGGTCTGCTCTCCTCCTGGATCTGGAGCGGAGATGTTGATGTTAAACTGGGATGTTTCCATGGTTGGAGCTCTGACTCCGTTTGGCTCTGAAACAAAGAGATGACATCATTTCCTGACTGCCGTTCAGGACAAATGTTCTTCATCTGAGGGAGAACCTGCAGAGAAACTCACCAACAACCAGCTGAACCGTCTCCCTGAAGTTCTTCCCAGGAATGAAGCATCTGTACTTCCCCTCATCCTGGAGCGACACGTTCCTGATCTTTAATGTCCCTTTTCCATGTTTTAGTCCGTCTTGGTTCAGAGAAACTCTCGGGATAAACGTCTCCATCATGGCTTTGGTCACGATCTTCCTGTTCCGGTAAAGATACACATAAGGGACGCGGCCCTGCCTGTCCGCCGGATCAGGCTTCACCTCCAGTTTGGACCATTCCACGGTCTGATCCTGCAGGTCCACCTCAGAGTCCAGGCAGCACGGCAGGATGACATCATCACCAGGAGCAGCAAAGAGAAGAGTTTCACCTGGAAACAGACAGACAGGAACGAGAACAATCACAGAGTTGTAGTGAAGCCACTCCTTGGTTATTTTAGCTGTGTGTTTAGGGTCATTGTCTTTTTGAACCTTTGGCCCAGTCTGAGGTCCTGAGCCCTCTGGAGAAGGTTCTGGTCCAGGATATCCCTGTACTTGGCTGCATTCATCTTTCTCTCCATTGCATTGTAAATGTTTCACTCTTTCTGGATGTCTGAACATCTTCCATTTACGGATAATGGAGGCTACTGTGCTCTTAGGAACCTTAAGTGCAGCAGATATTTATTTGTAACTGTGGTCAGATCTGTGCTTTGCTACAATTCTGTCTCTGATCTCTTCAGGCAGTTCCTTTGACCTCATGATTCTCATTTGCTCTGACATCACTGTGAGCTGTAAAGTCTTCAATAGACAGATGTGTGTCTTTCCTCATCAAGTCCAATCAGTAAACTCAAACACAGCTGGACTCAGATGAAGGTGTAGAACCATCTCAAGGATGGTCAGAAGAAATGGACAGAACCTGAGTTCAATATGAGTGTCACAGCAAAGAGTCTAAATACTTAGGACCATGTGATATTTCATTTTTCCTTTCTTAATAAATAATAAATAAAAATGTTTTTTTTTGTCAATATGGAGTGCTGTGTGTATATTAATGAAAAAAAAAATGAACTTACCGGGAAAGGATTTTAGCAAATGGCTGCAATATAACAAAGAGTGAAACATATAAGGGGGTCTGAATACTTTCCACTTCCACTGTACTTGCACATGTCCGCCACCTACAGTTGGTACAGGCTTGGTGTATATTGTTGAAGCGGCTCAAATGTTGTGATTTGGATGCAAAAACAGAAACTTTCATGAATTGAAGGCGGCGTCATGTATACATCATTACCAAGTCAGCCTCTGATTGGTCAAAGTTCAATGGCCACAGTTTTGGTTCGTCAAGCCCAAAAACCGTTGTAAAATTTGCGTAGCTATGCATGAACATGAAAATCGTGTGGTTCCGCACATTTACATAGACTTTTTGTTGGAAGTGGGCATTTGAATGAACGAAGCTTAAAAGAGAACCAGGTATCATCAGCATAATGTTCAACAAAGACATGTTATGGGACAGTCTGTCAAAGAGGAAAATGCTGCAGGTGAAAAACACCAACAACTCACCAAAACTCAAACGGGGAATTTCACTTTTTAATGGCTGCAGCTTCAACCAGGAATTCTGGGATTTGTAGTTTCTAACACATAAGTACCTTTTAAAACCCCTTCATGATTTTTTTCCTCAGTCAACACATTTCAGCCTCAGTTATCAATGTTTTGTTGTTAAATACATTATTTACTTAATTATAAAGAGGATTTTGTTGGTGCTGATGTTATTTCTTCATATACAAAATATTTCTAGCTTTCTTTGGGTTCAGCACATTTAAAAACTAAAATCATTTCTGTAAGAGTAAAAACATTTAGAATTTGGCAGTGAAGTGTTTTCATCCTATTAGTGATCAGTAATGGAAGAAAAACTTTCTGTTTGACCCTGAAATTCATCCCAAACATTTTGTTTGTGAGTTTCCTGGATCAGATGATCTGAACCCAACTGGAAACCAGAACTTCAGGTGAGTCCGCTTCAGACCTTACATTATTATCTAGGATGTAAAGCAGACTAAACCCTCAAAAACTGCAGAAACAAAAGATAATATTTACAGTTTTCCTTTTAATGACGAAAATCAGAACAGAATCCAGGAGTTTTATGAGTCCAAACATTTTTAAATAAACACTTTCCAATAATAGACAACAAAGATATAACAAAATTCACCAGGATATTGTGAAGAATTTCCCAACATTTCTCAGACTAAAAACGATAAAAATCAGATAATTTTTTTTCTTTTAATTTAACGGCTGTAGGATCAAAGTTTTCAATATTATTTTAGAAAATGAAACTTAAAAACAGCAGAACTATTATGAACTTACTTTGAACGTTTCTACTGCATAAATCCACACAAAATAAGAAAATCAAAAGACAAAGACTGTTCATCATTTCCACGTGAGTGAAGGATGACGGTTAAAGCGATTCCGTCATTGTTATGGTTGCCAGATTGAGTCGCGGCTCTGCAACAGCCAGCAGTTGTTCCCGCATGCGCAGTTTGGACCAACGAAGATCCTCAACAATGAAACTAAAAACTTTTTAGTGAAAACTGAATCCGAACTCTGTTTTTTCTACAAGAGAAATTGGTAAAAATAAATTTAAAAAAAAACTTGATTTTACTATTCCTTAAGAAACAAATTTTGTCTTAAAAAATTGTATCACTTCAATATAGAAGTATATATATTGTATAACTACATAACTGTATAAATAGTTTAACTATCAAACCCTTATTTTCATTTTATTTTTAGGATTAATTATTTTTTATGTTATTTTGTGTATTTCTTGAGAAGATACTGTTGAAATTCTTTTTGTTTGGTACGACTGAGGAAAGCGTCTTTAAAAGTTCTATCATAGACATTTCTATTCATGTTGTACTCAAATGTGTTCAATTTTTGTCAAAAAAAGATTTCAAAATTCCTCAACAGCTTTTTCCAACGGCTTCTGAAAACGGAGAATTTGTTTTCTCTTCGGGTCATGATGTTAATTCCAAATAAATTTAACGAGCTGATGGAGGTTCACAGGTTGATATGACTTTAAAGAACACAAAAAACCGCCAAACAGACTCCAAACCCGCCGAAAAGCAAACTTTATCCGTAAAGTTAAAAAAAAGTCTTAAAATCGCTGAAAACCGCCCGACCTGGCAACCCTCATCATGACCGTTTTGTCTTGTTCTTCCGGTTTTGACTGTCCTGAGCTCATGTCTGCCACCTGCTGTTCAGGAGAGTGAAACGTCAAACACGTTCACTGTAACTTCCACTACAATTACCGGTAATTTTATTTTTATTTATATATTTTTTATTTTCAACTATTAAAATTAACAGAAAAGAATTTTCCTCTGACCCCACTTCTCTGTCTCTACGTTATAAAAAGGATCTCCTGTGTTTCTTGTGTTTTGATCAACCATCCAAACAGCATCTGCAGTGAAGATCTGAACTAACTCAAAATCCAGAATTTATGATCAATTTTTAAGTTTCTATCATGAGAAGACAAAAACAGAAATATCATAAATCTACAATAAAACAACAAAAATACACTTAAATAATTAATAACAGTAATTCTTGTCTCTTTGAGTGGTTGTAGAGTCTGACAGCGATGACACATCTCTGACTGAAGAAGCTCCTCAGTGAACCATCCAGAGGATGATGATGCCTATGATGAAGACCAAGAAACTTCTGGAATCTGAGAAACCGACGAGAACAATCACAGATGTGGAGTTTCCTTCTGAAGTTCCTGTCAGAGAGAGAAAAAAACCTGAGAAGATCCAGGTGTCATCAGCATAATGTCAAACAAAGATAAGTTTATGTTTGTCAATCAGGGAAAGTCTGGAAATGAGAAGAACAACATCTCACCAAACAGGAGCTTTTCCAACCTTCAGTGGCTGCAGCTTCAACCAGGAAAACTGGGATTTGTAGTTTATGAAGAGAAAGACATTTTAATTAATTTTTTTAAGCTTTCAGTCACATTGAGGCCTCACAGAGTCATTTATAGTCACATATCGTTACACTTCTGTTTATTTAAAAAAAAAACTGTTACGGCTCCAGCTGTTTCTGTTTTGTTTTTTTTTTTTGTCTTTATATCTTTGAATTCTGTGTTTTATTTGTGTCAGAGTGGGACCTCTGTGTTTTTTGTGGACATTTGTGTCTCTGTTTCTAATTTCTTTCAGGTGTGGTGTAGAAGGCTGTGGCCTCTATTGGACCCAAGCTGGTGGCGGCAGCCTTTAAAAGCCCTGTGTGGACCTCTGTCTGATGAGAAGGGAGTCTGGCTGCAACTGTTGTCACTGCAGCTTGATGCGCTTCTCCACCTGTGTAGTTTGTGTTGCAGTTTGTTGTTGTGGTTTGTGTTCAGGTTCACTCTGTCTTTGGTTTGGTCAGTCATGTCTCTGCAGCTCTGCATCACCGTCTTCACACAAGCTGAAGTAAACATGTATTTCACTGCTCACTTTCATTTGCTTCTCCTTTTTGGACGGAAGCTCGACCACAGCCATTCATATGATCCCACCCACAACCGCTTAAAATTTAAAATGATTGGCTGGAAGTGTACAGCAAAACTGAAGAGAAAAACAAGTGATTGACATGTCAGCGACAAAGCATCGGTACCGACTTGGTTCTGAGTTTCAGCTCTCGTCCCCATGTGAGGGGGTCTAGGTTACAATGATCCTGCTGAGGTCAGGCCTGTGTGTTGAAGGGACACATGATTTGTTTTATTCAATAATAACTATTTCTCTACATCTCCACTCTCTCTCCAAACTTTGACAGATTTTGTTCATACATGTTTATTTTATGTTTTATAATATACAATAATTACAATTTAAAAGGTCGTAATTTAAAAAAACCTCAATTAAGAACTAAAGTTAAAGAAAGGTGAAAGATTACAGCTGGTTTGTAGAGCTTTCATTTACCTGTTTATTGTGAGGATAATGGTAAACTACAGCCTGTTAGACTACGTAATCTGGAATAAATTCTATTGATAATCCTGATAAATGGTTGATTTTTCCTGTAATTCTGGCGTCTCCCCATAGATGGCGCGCTACACAAACAAATCCATTTGTTCAGCTGCAGAAAGTGATGTGTTCAAGTGCTGTTGGAAGATGTGTTTTTCTGACGTTCATGTGGGTTTTCAGAGTCAAACAGTCATTTTTCCCATCATTCCAACAGCACATGAACGCAGCATTTCTCTAAGTTTGTGTTTTTCAATGATGGACATCAACCCATCACTGAAAAAGGAGAACCCAGAAAAGTCCTAAAGCATGACCTACATTCATCATCTGCAGCAGCTTCAATGTTTCAACAGTCAGAACTGAAGAATTCCAGGGCAACAACTGGGAAACATTTTGGAAGGTTGGGATACAGAAGCAGAAGGACTGATGTCAGCCAGAGGAAAAAAAGGATCAAAGGTGTCTTTATGGAATGTTGGAAGAATGTCAAAGATCTCTAGCGTCTCCATGAGGCTGCAGCTTCAGAAACGCTCTACAGTCCTTGAAGACGAGCAAAGCAGCTTTGGAGAGATGGGATGTTGTCACACCAGAAGAGGTTTCTGAAACAAGAAGAAACAAAGGATGTAAGAACCTGAAGATTCCTCCAGAAAGAGGAGAGATCAGAGAATTCAGGACTCACTTTTTGTCGTCTCCTCTGACAGATCCAATCAGCACAGAGGATGGATGTGCTCAGAGAAAGAACTAAGACAAAAAGTCCAAAAGTGATCCAAAGACCCGGTCTGGAGCGTCTGATCCAGATGTTGGTCTGTTCTCCTCCTGGATCTGGAGTGGAGATGTTGATGTTAAACTGGGATGTTTCCATGGTTGGAGCTCTGACTCCGTTTGGCTCTGAAACAAAGAGATGACATCATTTCCTGACTGCTGTTCAGGACAAATGTTCTTCATCTGAGGGAGAACCTGCAGAGAAACTCACCAACAACCAGCTGAACCGTCTCCCTGAAGTTCTTCCCAGGAATGAAGCATCTGTACTTCCCCTCATCCTGGAGCGACACGTTCCTGATCTTTAACGCCACATCTCCTCGTTTTAGTCCGTCTTCACTCAGAGAAACTCTCGGGATAAACGTCTCCATCATGACTTTGGTCATGATCTTCCTGCTCCGGTAAAGATACACAAAACGGACATGAAGCCTGTCCGCCGGATCAGGCTTCACCTCCAGTTTGGTCCATTCCACGATGTGATCCTGCAGGTCCACCTCAGAGTCCAGACGGCACGGCAGGATGACATCATCACCAGGAGCAGCAATGATTGGTTTGATTGAACCAATGAGTTCACCTGGAAACAACAAAAAGAGAAATAAACTTTAGAAAGTTGAGTCTTTACCTTCAAGACAAAATGTCTTAAAGTAAAAACAGGAATTTTTCTGTGGTCAAAATAATGTTTTATTCCTGCTTCTAAAGATCAATTATAACAATTATAAATACATTCTAAAGAAAAAGTCATCTGATTGTTATGACACATCAATAAATAACTTTATATTTGAAATGTTGTGATGTACCTGTTTAGTCATTTTTATCCCTGTATTAACTATTAACTGTATTAATTATTATTAAGATGAATGGAAACTGGAGCAGTAAACACCAACAGAGACACTTTTAAAACCAAATGATTCTGGATAAAGACAATGACTCCAGCTGACAGAGTTAAACTGATTTTAAACCAAAAGTTCAATTTAACTTCAAGTCCACGTGTTCGATCACTGACTGACTACTCACACAGTTTCCATCTGAAATTTTTAGACACAACAAACTGTCTGACACACATCCTACATTCAACCTTTATAATAGTTTTATGTCCGCCTGAAAACTTTTAAACAAACGTGAAACACAATCCAGACGTGAGTTCATTAATAGTCTTATTCTAGAAAGAACTGCGACGATCAAAGATTTTCTAAACATGAAACCGCGTCAGAATCTGGTCAAAACTAAAGAACAGAACATTCATGGACTTACCGTCAACATGATTCCAGAACCAGAACAAAGTCAACGTTAAAATCCACAGAGAAGAAGCAGAAACAGACGAGGGTTCTGCTAAGAACATGACGAACACAAACTGACAGATCGGGACAGAGTCACTGGTACAACTGCAGCTGCTTTACAAACAGGCTCCTCCTCTTCAGTATTCAGCACTTCGGGGATTTTGCCGAACATGTTTTTGCTGAACACTTTTGAGACTGTGAGGAATGTGAGGAAGTGACAGAGATCTGTAAAGCCGTGGTGTCTGATGGAGGAACGAGCTGACCCATAATCATCATGTTCATGTCAAGAATGAGGAACGTCATCCGGAAACACGAAAACAAAGACTGTTCCTGAAAACTCCGGTTTGAGGTTCATGGAGGATCTCACAGCTGGAGATAGAAGCAAGAATTCCTCGGTGTCCCTCAGTGGAAAAAGCAGAACAAGACGGTTTACTTCACTACTCATAAACTTATGCTTATTAAAATTACTCTGAGTTTTTGAGGATCAAAAACTGGAAATTAAGCAACTCATTACTTAATAACTTAGATATTAAACTAGAAATTAATAAGATCATTGAAACATTTTGGAAACGCTTGTACGTCTGGTCAGGATGGGAAAATCTGGAATCTTACAAAGTTTGTCATTCATAAAATGACTATTAAAAAGGGAAGTTGTTATCAAAACCAAAAAGAGAAAATGAATCATAAATTATCAAAACAATTTTAAATTTGCAGATAAAATCTGATGGTAATCTCAATGAAAAGGAGAAAGAAAATCTGATTCTATTCCAAAATAAACTAGATGACATGAAAAAAGTTAAAGCCGCATTTGTTACATCTAGACATAAATGGCTTCAGAAAGGATTAAAGAACACAACATATTTTTTGTATTTTGAATAATATGGTTCATCCAAGAATTTATTTTTTGTTATTCAACTTTTTATTATTTTTGAGAAATTCCATATTCACTAGTGAAAATGGTCAAATTCACAACCCTATTTGAATGTATGTTATCTAGACTTTAAATCATATTTTAAAACAAAAGAACACATGCGAAATCCTAAGGCTTCAAAAACATTTAAAATCTTAAAAGAACTGCATGTTTTGACTTTATGTATGTGTATGTGTACTGTTTATGTATATCTGTTACCTTTTGTTGAAAAAAAGTGTAGAACTGAATGTGAATAAAGTTTTGGGGGAAAACCAGAGGCAATCACGTGACACTCCACCCTGTTTCACTGTCAGTAAGATAAGAAAAGAATATGTTACATCCTCCTGCTGCTGCCTTCCATTCTGTCATTCTGCTCACCTGGCAGCTGAAGCCAATTGTCTTGATCAGCTCCTGCTGGGTATTTAAGACAGAGGAGGCTACACCAAAAAGAACAGAGGGGAGGGCGAAGAACTGTTGGAGTTTGTTATTTCAATCTGGGTTTGGGTAGTTTGCGGGCTTTGTTTCTGTTACAGGTAGTTTTGGTTCGGCAGCCCTTAGCAGGGAACTGCTGACTCAGACAGTCAGCTGTCTCCCTGACCTTCTGTTATGTTAGGTTCCAGCTCCCTTTGGTTTGTCATTTTGTTGTAAACCAGCACTCTAATTATTTCCCTTTGTTTTTCAGGACACAGTGTCTTTTTCATTTAATAAACTGTTCCTTTAGGTTCTCTTGTCCATTTTTCTTGATGTTGTGGCCCCTTTTCATCTACTCCTAGACCCGAGCCATGTTGGGATCGTAACAGAATACAAAGTATTTTTTTAGATTAGAAAAAAGGAACGCTGAATGTAATACAATCTGTAATTTATCAGTTGATGGAAGGATCACCAATGATCATCATGTAAAAGTATAATGGAGACATTAGATACTATATTATGACTATATGAAGAAAAAAAACATCTTAATAAAGATGTTATTAGTGGTGGTAGAAATCAAGGTGGTTTGGAGGTGCTGGACTTTATTACCGTCAACAGTACTTTTAAAATTAAATGATTTTACTGATTCTTTTACTACAATTTATATGTTTAAACTTCTGTAATAAATGACAGAAGTTCTTCTAATCCAGATTGTTGAATGGCTTTCTTCTTTGCTATGAAAGACTCTTTTCTGACTGCCGTTGCATCTTCTCTCCATCATTGTTCCTCAGGATTTTCTCCACACAAAAAGCTGAGCTCCATCAGCCGTCCATGTTCAGATTCACTACAGGAAGTGATGATGTCATTTCCTCACAGGTTCAAGAAGAGAAAATCATGAATTTATTGATGCTGAAGAATCCATCATGAACACAGAGGAGGTCATTGAATCCACAGACTCAGATTTCATCAATACAAACAGGAAATACAAACATGGAATACATGGAATTTGACTATTTACACATATGTACATATAAATATACTATATAAACATTTGTACATTCAATTATCATTTTAAACAAAAAATAAGAATCACAGGAAGTAACTACAGAGATCTGTCTATTCCATTATTTTTTTAAACTGCAGTCATTAACATTTACAAATGTGTTAATACAAAGTATTTTAAAAGCTGCAGCTGCAGAAAGTTCTTCTGCATTCATGTGCTGTTGGAAGATTGTTGTTTTTCTGACGTTTATGTGTGTTTTCAGAGTCAAACAGTCATTTTCCCATCATTCCAACAGCACATGAACGCAGCATTTCTCTAAGTTTGTGTTTTTCTCTGATGGACATCGATCCATCACTGAAAAAGGAGAACCCAGAAAAGTCCCAAAACAGGAACTACATTCATCATCTGCAGCAGCTTCAATGTTTCAGTCAGAACTGAAGAATTCCAGGGCAACAACTGGGAAACATTTTGGAAGGTTGGGATACAGAAGCAGAAGGACTGATGTCAGCCAGAGGAAAAAAAGGATCAAAGGTGTCTTTATGGAATGTTGGAAGAATGTCAAAGATTCTCTAACGTCTCCATGAGGCTGCAGCTTCAGAAACGCTCTACAGTCCTTGAAGACGAGCAAAGCAGCTTTGGAGAGATGGGATGTTGTCACACCAGAAGAGGTTTCTGAAACAAGAAGAAACAAAGGATGTAAGAACCTGAAGATTCCTCCAGAAAGAGGAGAGATCAGAGAATTCAGGACTCACTTTTTGTCGTCTCCTCTGACAGATCCAAACAGCACAGAGGATGGATGTGCTCAGAGAAAGAACTAAGACAAAAAGTCCAAAAGTGATCCAAAGACCCGGTCTGGAGCGTCTGATCCAGATGTTGGTCTGTTCTCCTCCTGGATCTGGAGTGGAGATGTTGATGTTAAACTGGGATGTTTCCATGGTTGGAGCTCTGACTCCGTTTGGCTCTGAAACAAAGAGATGACATCATTTCCTGACTGCTGTTCAGGACAAATGTTCTTCATCTGAGGGAGAACCTGCAGAGAAACTCACCAACAACCAGCTGAACCGTCTCCCTGAAGTTCTTCCCAGGAATGAAGCATCTGTACTTCCCCTCATCCTGGAGCGTCACGTTCCTGATCTTTAACGCCACGTCTCCTCGTTTTAGTCCGTCTTCACTCAGAGAAACTCTCGGGATAAACGTCTCCATCATGACTTTGGTCATGATCTTCCTGCTCCGGTACAGATACACAAAACGGACATGAGCCTGCCTGTCCGCCGGATCAGGCTTCATGTCCAGTTT
Organism: Oryzias celebensis; assembly: GCA_014656515.1. Classification (NCBI taxonomy): domain Eukaryota; kingdom Metazoa; phylum Chordata; class Actinopteri; order Beloniformes; family Adrianichthyidae; genus Oryzias; species Oryzias celebensis. The sequence continues at coordinate 2,235,498 of BNCR01000016.1, forward strand.
GGTCCATTCCACGATGTGATCCTGCAGGTCCACCTCAGAGTCCAGACGGCACGGCAGGATGACATCATCACCAGGAGCAGCAATGATTGGTTTGATTGAACCATTGAGTTCACCTGGAAACAAATAAACTGTAATAAACCTTTGAAAGTTCAGTTTTTACCTCCAAATCAAAATGTCTTCTCAAAGTTAGAACAGGAATTTAAAGTATTTCCTGTGGTCAAAATGATTTTTATTTTTTTGCTTCTAAAAGCTAAAAAGCATTTCTATCAGTTATACAGTAGATCAGACCAAAGCGATGATGAGTCCGGTTAGGTTACAAAAGTCAATCTATGGTCGTGTCCAAAGAACTCAAACACATCACTGAACATCACTGTGTGTCTGAATGAAAACTGTTCAGCAGTTATCATCATCAGAAGACATTTAAAAAAAAAAAAAAAAAATCCTGGATAAAGAATGTGTCTCCAGCTGCTTCGTTTAAACAAATAAAAAACATGTTTGTTTTTTTTATTTTTAAGACAAAAGTTTTTGTTAAAATTTTAGACTCTCTTTTAATTAGTAAAAGATTAGAAAAAAAAAGTTCCACGTGGAAACAAACTACGGAAGAGGATTAGGGCCATAGAGAAGAAAAAAGGGCGAGGGAAAATTTTCACTTAAAACTAAGAATTCGGACTTTTCTCAGAATTATAAACTACGGAGGCCTGCGAGCTACTACTTTGAGTTAGCTTTAGCAGCACAACGCTGTATGCCACATGCTGTAGAGAAACTAATGAAAATGTATTTTTAAAGTTCCCTTTCGCGTGATTGAAATCTTATTGGACGACTAACACTCAGCATACGACTGTGTCGCACATGTAATGTTGCATTTAATGCATTTAATGCAACATCACATGTGCCGAGGAGGTGGAAGTCATGTGACACTTTGGAGTTGACACTTCAGAGACTCAATGACAAGACAGAGAAGATCAAATTATTTTTCCTATATGCACTTTTATTGTGACATTCAATAAAACTTATTTAATATTTTCTTCATGTATTTGTTTTTGTGCAGATTGACAGTGATGTCATCGCTTTGGAGGAGGATGCAGATCTGACGTACGCTCTCATTCACTCCTTGGGACAGTTTAGACTAATCAATTGATAAAACATGATGCATGTTTTTGGACTGATGAAGGAAACCAGAGAAAACCCATGTATGCATGAGGAGAGCATGTAAACTCCACACAGAAAAGTCTCAGCTGGGATTTGAACCAGGGCCCTCTTGCTATAAGTAAAAGTGCCATCCAGTACATCACCAGCATGCAGCCCTGACAAGTTTGTTTTGGAAATAAAACGATCCTAAGTTTAAAGCAAAGTTATTAGAGACTACATTGTAATCAACTGCAATGTTTAAATAAAACTTTTTCTTTTCAATCAATCAATCAATCTTTATTTGTATAGCACTTTTCATATAAAACATAACACAAAGTGCTTTACACAAAATAAAAATAAATAAAACAAAATAATGATACTAAATAAGCAAATAAAAACAAACAATAATATAAAAATAAGCATAAATTAACATAAAGTCCCCTCCCTCAGATCTGTACACAACCCCCACCCCTTTCAGTCCTCCTACCACCTAACTGATGGAGATTGGCAATGAGAAACAGGCTGAGCATGACAGTTTGTTTTTAGAAACGCAAATAGTTGGGACCTCTCTCTCTTTGAGTAGCGGCACAGCCAACCAAATGCAGCGACACAAGCAGGGACCCGCCTCACCACAGCTAGGGAGCGATGCAGTTCCCCATCCAGAGCCGCCGCAGCTGAACGGCAGCCGACCCATAGAGAGAGAGAACCCAACTGAGGAAGCACTGGAAACAAAATAAAATTAAATTAAAAACTAAACATTGCTAAAAGCTAAAAAACCAACAATAAAACATTATAATGAGGAATTTAAAATAAATTAATAGTTTATTGTACATTGATAAAACATTATAAAATAGATAAATAGGTAAAAGATACAAAGTAAAAATTATATGAAAGCCAGGTTAAAAAGGTGGGTCTTGAGCCTTTTCTTAAAAACATCTCTGCTCTCTGCAGCTCTTAGATCCTCTGGCAGACCGTTCCACAAACGAGGGCCATAATACTGAAAGGATGCCTCTCCATAAGTTTTGGTTTTTACTGCTGGAATGGTTAGAAGACGAGTGCCAGAGGATCTCAGGGTCCGCGAGGGTTCATATTTAACTAAAAGGTCAGACAGATAAGAAGGCGCAAGACCGTTGAGACATTTAAAAACCATTAAAAGTATCTTAAAATCAATCCTGAAGCTTATGGGGAGCCAATGCAGGGATTTTAAAATTGGAGTGATATGGGCCTGTCGCCTGGTCTTAGTAAGAAGTCTTGCAGCAGAATTTTGGAGAAGCTGAAGATTCTTAAGGTTAGTCTTTGGAAGACCGGCAAGCAGGGCATTACAATAATCAATTCTACTTGTGATAAAAGCATGCATCAGCATCTCCATGTTAGCGAGAGAGAGTAGTGGGCGGACTCTAGCCAAGTTTCTAAGATGATAAAAACACGTTTTAACCACATGTTTAATATGTGGGATGAAAGTTAGCTTAGAGTCAAAAATAACGCCAAGGTTTCTTACCGTTTCTGAATAATCTAATGAAAGTTCTTTTAACTTCAAAAACTGTTTCTCTCTCTTAGCTTCAGGACCAATAATTAAAATTTCAGTTTTCTCCTGGTTGAGCTGCAGAAAATTATTTGCCATCCATGATTTTACCTCTAAAATACAGTTAAAAAGTGCTTCTATTGGCCCTGTGTCATCAGGAGACATAGCTATGTACAGCTGGGTATCATCAGCATAGCTATGAAAGCTGATGTTGTGCCTCCTGATGACATTCCCTAGAGGAAGCATATAGATGTTAAAAAGTAAGGGGCCAAGTATGGAGCCTTGAGGCACACCACATTTAATTTTTGTGGATCCTAGAAAAGTAAGTGTCCATATTTACCATAAAGTATCTCTCCGTGAGATAGGATTTGAACCACTTGAGAACCGTCCCTGATATGCCAAGACTTTTGAGTCTGTTCAACAGGATCAGGTGATCAACAGTATCAAAAGCAGCACTTAGATCTAGTAGGACTAATACTGAGATCTGACCTGAATCCAAGGCACACCTGATGTCATTAACTATCTTTAACAGGGCTGTCTCAGTACTGTGGTTTGTTCTAAATCCAGACTGGTTTGTCTCAAAGATGTTGTTTTGTACGAGAAACTCATTCAGTTGAATAAAAACAAGTTTTTCTAAAACCTTGCTTAAAAATGGTAAGTTAGACACAGGTCTGTAGTTATTAAAAACTGAGGGGTCTAAGTTATTTTTCTTAAGTAGTGGTTTTACAACGGCAGTTTTAAAGGCAGCTGGGAAAATTCCCGTCTGAAGAGAGTAGTTCATTATATCTAAAATCTCACTCTCAAAAGACCCATAAAATGTTTTAAAAAGGGATGTGGGGATGGGATCTAGAAAGCAGGTTGTTGGGTTAACTTGGGAGAAAACTCGACCAAGTGTTGCTGCTTCAACCAGGTCAAAACTGTCCAGTGCTTCCCCGTGTAATATCAAGCCATCATTTTCAGTAAAAAGGCTTTTTTGTTCATTTAAGATACTGGATCTGACAGAATCTATTTTGCTCCTGAAGTGGTCAACAAACTCTTCACACAATGACATGGTAGCTGGCATTGTGTTTGTATTTAGGTCAGGGTTGATCAAAGATTCAATTGTGGAGAAGAGGACTCTGGGATTGTTTTTATTCTCAGAGATGATCTTTGCAAAGTATGCGTTCCTGGTTTGTTTCACGGATTGATTATATAGTTTCAGTTGATTTTGGTATAATTGGTAGTTTATTTCAAGTTTCTGTTTTCTCCAACGTCTTTCAGCGGATCTACATTGTCTCTTCAATTGTTTAATTCCTTCAGTTCTCCATGGGGGTGTGGGTTTAATTCTTATCTTTTTAGGCTTAAGTGGAGCAACTGAATCAAGACTGGATTTTAATTTGCTGTTAAAACTTTCTACGATTAGGTCACAGGGGGCTGGTAAGACGAGTGGAGTGTTAATACAAACAGTTGAAATAAATTTTTCGCCCACTTCAGGAGTTAAGTAGCGCTTCTTCACCGTTCTCACAGAGGTCTGTTGTTTTATAAAACCAGTGATGTTAAAAAGCACACAGTAATGATCAGATACAGCCAGATCCACAACAGTGGACACACTTGTTGACAAACCATGACTGATGACCAGGTCAAGAGTGTGCCCCCTGTTGTGAGTTGGCTGCATGACATGTTGTTGAAAATCCAGAGAAGCAAGTAATTCCATAAACTGAGTAGCGCAATGGTCCGACTCCTTGTCTACATGCAGGTTAAAATCACCAGTTATTAAAATCATGTTAAAGGAAATGTGGACAGACGCAAGGAACTCAGAAAACTCCTCAATAAAACCAGTGTTTGGTTTTGGTGGTCTATATACTGTGATGCATAAAACTGGAGGGCTGTTAAAAACAAGGGCATGGTGTTCAAAGCTGGGGTACTGATCTAAAGTAATTTGCTTTACTGCAAAGGAGTTGGATATAATGGATGCAGTACCACCACCCTTTTTGCCCTCCCTGGTTGAAAAAACAAAACTAAAATTTGGTGGGGAGGCCTCTGTGAGAACAGTGGATGTGTCTGTGCTCAGCCATGTTTCAGTTAAAAAGAGAGCATCAATGTCATAATCTAAAATAAAATCATTCATAATAAAAGTCTTGTTGGACAAGGACCGAGCATTAAAAAGTGCCATGTTAAAAGATGGTGGTGGATTGTTTATTGTTGAAACTGCTTCCTTATGCTTTGGTGCTTCCTTTAGTGGGCAGAGGCAGCGCATGTTTGGTTTCCTCCCAACACGTCCTCTCATGGCGGACCTGTCTGTAATAATGGTCTCAATGGTATAGAGCAACGGGACAGCAGGTCTTTGACAGGAAGCACCGAGAAAGGTTGGAGCAGTTATGTGTTGGAGATTGTGGGAGGAATGTACAGAATCCAGTCAGTCACTTCCACACACGGATGTTTGTGCAGATGAAGATGTGGTTTGGACTGGTGTGGTCATGATGAGGGCAGGTGATGTCTGGACAGAGTGTCTGATGTTGGCAGCTAAGACATTACTGCCCAGTGGACTAGGGTGGATTCCATCAGTTTTGTAAAAAGAGTTTCTGTTCCAGAACAGATTAAAATTGTCAATAAAAACAAATCCGTTCTGACTGGAAGCAGAATGGAGCCAGGAGCTCAGACTCCGCAGCCTGCTGAACCGGCCCTGGCCGCGGGAGAGGGAGGGAAGGGGCCCAGGAATAAAAACAGTCGATGAACAAGACTTTAAAAAATTAAAAAGTTTGTTAAAAGCTTTTTTAGTCGTTTCAGACTCTCTATAAGATGTATCGTTAAAACCGACATGTAAAATCAGTCTCCTAACAGTGGAAGGGAAAGAGCGCAACAGTTCTGGGAGTTTCTCCATGATGTCCAGAACTGTGGCTCCAGGAAAACAGTGAGTTACCGCGTTAAAGAAGCGGACCTTCCTTATTATGGAGTCACCGATGATTGCTGTCGTCGGGGCAAACAGTGGAGGAGGAGACGCGGGCGCAGGTGAAGCGCAGACCGGTGAGGCGACAGCGGAGCGTCCCTGTGTGACGGCGGCGGCCTCACAGTGCAGCCGGCGGTCGGTCTGGGATGGCGGCGAGGCGCGGGCACCGCTGGAGTGGAAACGGACAGCCTCCTTCAGGATCCGACGGCGGGAGGAAGAGGTTGCCGACCGAGAGGAAGCGGGGAGCTCCAGCCGGCGACGCTCGTCGGGACCGGATGAGACTTTCGCGGCGATCCTCGAAGGTCGAGCCGGATCGCTGCCCGCCGCGGTGCCTGCGGGTTCCATCGGAGTCTCTGTGGCGTCTCGCCGAAGTGCGGGAAACTCGACGAGGGAGCCCATGTCTGGTGGAGTCCGTGCCGCTGTGGCCGAAGGAGCCGGAGAATCCGCAGCCAGACTTCCGAAGCGGTTTGAGAGACTCAGCGTAGGCTTTTGAGTCTCATCAGAAGTCTTTCTGGGCATTCGGACAACCACTTCTTCATCCAGGGACCTTTGTTTGGGAGTCGAAGTTTGTGGAAGTTTGTGGACTTTCTATGGCTTTATTTGTCCTTTCCTTTGTTTTGGGAGTCGAGAATAATATTATATTGGAATAATATTGTTTTTATGTGAAATATTAATACAATTAGCAGGGGTTGCAAACTTGTTTTACCTACAGGCAGAACTAACCCATGTTTTCCCCATTGACTGAATAATTTGAAAAGATACAAATAATTAGCATAGTCAAAATTTAGTCATTTTATAGCAATGTGATCTTTGATTACTATCATTTGATGCATCAATTATGCAAACAAAAGTGAAAGAAAGCAACTAAATTGAAAAAGAAATTCTTTAAATATACATATTTATTTAAATTTTACAATAAAAAAAATTCCAATGAGAAAATCATTTACATCATCCGCATTTCAAATGTGTGCTGTTGTACATGCAAGATTAAAGAAAAAAATCCACAACCAAGTTGACAGCGACAAAAACAGATTTTATTTATGTAGAACACAACATGATTAGAAAGAACCGCGACGATGAAAGATTGAATTTTCTAAACATGAAACCAGAGTCAGAATCTGGTCAAAACTAAAGAACAGAACATTCATGGACTTACCGTCAACATGATTCCAGAACCAGAACAAAGTCAACGTTAAAATCCACAGAGAAGAAGCAGAAACAGACGACAGTTCTGCTAAGAACATGACGAACACAAACTGACAGCAGGGAAGCCTCGCTTCCGTTTATATACACGTCGTAAAGCGCGTCAGAGCGTGCTTACGTCATGAGACACGCCTCCTTACGTTTCGGAAACTCTCTCAGGAACGCTTTTCCAAAGAAAACAACAACAAACACTAAACGGTTTGGAAGCAGGAATGAACGGATTCCAGGAGACAAACTCAAACTTCATAACAACATGTGGCTTCTACATTTTACAATGATTTTCACTATAATAATTTTATATTTTTTTGATAAATTAGATCATAACCTATTTTCTATTGACAGCAGAAAATATAAGTTCCTTTCAAAAGAAAACGCGCCCTGTGTTAAATCCGATTCTCCTGCTGTAGCAGAGAAATACAAACAAGTCAAATCTATCATTGTGACTTTAGTGAGCCTTTTTCTGCCTTTAGTATTCAATCTAAACATGACAACACCCAAAAGCCATTTTTAAATCTATACATGTAAATTCTATACTTTAGGACATTTGTTTGTGAACATCAACTAGACTCTGTTGTTCAGCAGAAGATCAGAATATGACCTTTAAGCTGATTCAAATAAAACAAACCACTCTGATATAAACTTTTTGCTAATCCTCTTTTTTTCCTGATCAGTTATAAACCGACCAATCACATGGCTCCGTAATCAGATGCCCCACCTCGAATGTTGCCACAGAAACATGTTTTGCTGTACAAACCTCTGGATTTGATCAGGACTGATTATTGATAAAGAAACTATTTAATAGCTGTGATTCATCTGCTGTTCTATAGAAAGTTCTGACTGAGGGTCCACCCAAACATGTTATGAAACCACATTTCTCAACAGCATCAAACATTAGAACATGTAGATTTTTTTGTCCTTAACTCCTTATTTGAATGTTTTGACTCATTTTCAAATTAAAGGAAACTCCATAGAGTTTCAGTCACACTTCCTTTTTCATTTACCAGCAGGAGGGGCTGTTCAGTATCTGTTGAAACAAATGTTCTTTTGGGGGATTTCCTCTGATATCTAAATCAGGTCTCGGTTTTGTCTCATTGATACTGCTTTTATGGAGTTTATAAAGCTTTTGAAGCCGAAGTTTGTGGACTTTCTATGGCTTTATTTGTCCTTTCAAATTTTACTTTTGTTCAAATCAGTCTATTCAACAGATGGGATTTTAAAACTGTTATTTGGGATTCCAACTTTTCTGGGTTATTTGGAGTAAAATTCTCCAGTTTTGCTTGTTTTCCACTACAGACATATTGTGACAGAACAGCATCACAGGTTCAGAGCAAAGACTAGTCACAGATTTCATTCAAAAACCAAAAGTAAACAATGTTCAAAAGAGATTTAAAAAAAAAACCATAAATCAAAATGATTCCAGACAGAAGAAAACTTCTTTTTATTAGAATAATCCATGAAAACAGAAGTTGAACTGTGAGGATAAGCAACAATCCAACAGACACAACAACAAAACACCTATTCATTTCCTCTCTTCCTCTCGATGTTGTTAAACGATGGATATCAGCAATAAAGCCTTTCTGTCATACCGGTATTCTCATAAACACAGCGTTGGCAGCACATTCAATGACACCTTCTGTATCAGACTGCAGGCGATACACACACTGATATGCATACAGGGTTTCACTCCTTCGCTTCAGGGTTATTTGTCTCATCACTAGTTCCCGCCACACATTTTTCAACCGGAGCATCATATACATCATACATTAATTCACACCTGGAAACAGGAAGTGACTTCACATGTCAACATTTTTTAATTTTCTTTTCCTGTCTAAATGATACGTTTCTACATAAAGTTTTGATTTATGATCAATAGTTTTCTGAAAAGTATTCGCAAAACAAACCAAAGAATTTGGTTTGAAAATGTTTGGCTAATTGGCCAGTGGGAGGGGCTAAACCTTGTGTAAAGGGGGAACTTTTTGCAGTGGTGGTAACACGCTCTCCCAGAAACTATTGATGTATTCCCATGTTTTGTTTGGGACCAATCAAATCCAACTGACCTGCAGAGAGCTGGACCAACGCAACAAAGACTTCCATCAGTGATAGACGTCTCCCTCCGTTTAAGCCCAGGATCGTCTGAAGTTTACTAGAGAACGTCTGGATGATCCAGAAGAGGATTGGGAGAATGTCACATTCCAAAATAAAAGCTTGTGTTGTTTGGAGGAGAAAGAATGCTGAGTTGTGTCCAAATAACACCGTCCCTACTGTGAAGCATGGGGGTGGAAACATCACTGAACTCCACATAAATAAGAAAAGGAGATCAACAAAATATCCTAAAATAATGTCAACTTAACGCTGAATTTTAGTTCTTAACAATCATTTCAAGTGAATTTGTTGCTAACAATCTGCCTCAGTTTGAGATGTGATAAAGTCTGAGAGATTCTGTTCAGGACTACATAAAGGAGGTTGTTTTCAGAACCCGGAAAGTAAAATTTCGGCTTGTGAGAATAACCGTCACCAAAGTGTGAGCAGCCATTCAAAGCACAAACAGTTTTTAGCCGAGACATTTGCATAAACTGGAATGAATTGTGGATCTAACTATAGATATAGATGTGCTCTGTCTTCGTATATGTCAACAGTATAAAAAGCTGCTTGTAAAAGACCTGTGGTGTTCAGGATCCTAGCAGCCCCCCTCCGCTTGTTTCTGGGGCGAAAAATATGAAAGAGAAACAAACACTTCAGCAGGTCTTCAGCCAGTGGAAGACGTTCAAGGGTGTGAAAAAAACAAGTGTTTTCTCTCTAAAGTTTGTGTAAGCAGGAAGCTTGTGGTCTTCTTTACATCAGACAGAGGATGACCCCTGAGCATCCTGCTGAAGTCCCAGTTCATCATGGAGTTCGCAGCACTCTGCTCTGTGTTCGGTACGTTTTCACCGTCATCATCTTTGTTCCGTTTTGTTTTCAGGTTTGTTCTGTAAAAAGTTTGTTTCAGTGATTCTCTACAAACATCCAACATGCCTGCGTTTTTGTTGAGGATTGTCACAGCTTCAGCCCACAACAGAGAATTGTAGACCTTTGATCAAAAACATTACGTAAAGCTTTGACCTTATGCAGCTTTTTGTTTTCGTCTCACACAGAAGACGTCAGCACTTTTTGTAGAAAACAAGCTGGATTTGAAGGTGGTACACTTGTGAACTTTTTAAAACTCCAGTAAATAAGACCATACCGGTTCTCTGTCTTACAGCTACTCTGAGAGTCCTTCCCAGCAGGTCCCAGTTCTTCCAGTACGAGTCCGTCACTCTGAGCTGTGAGCTTCGTGGAAACCCTTCTGGGTGGAGAATCAGAAGAATCATCGATTCAGGGAACCAAACTGAAGACTGTCCTTCCTCCCCGAGCAGAAATGAATCTGTCTGCTTCATCAGAGAACTGTACTACATAGACAGTGGAGTCTACTGGTGTGAGTCTGCAGAAGCAAAGTGCAGCAGGGAAGTCAACATCACTGTGACAGGTGGGTTCCAACACTTCAAAGATGGAAACCCTGATTCTGTCCTGGTGTAAAGACGGTAGTAAAGTTTCTGACGCGTCACAGTTCCCTCGAAGGTTTTACCCTCACAAGTCAAAGTTGATTCTGTCAGTAAAATGGACCGATAGAAGCTCTGGGCTCAACATTCGGCCTGTTTTCACTCGTCGTGGTGCTGCAGGTTTTGTTTGGGGTTTTTTGGGTCGTGGAAGCAGAGTCTCGTCTTTAACAGTCAGAGCAGAGAGTCGATCAGACTCAACGGAGACGGTTTCTGCTGCTGAAGGTTCAACAGCATTCTCAGTAAGAGGTTTTGGAAGGAGCGGAAAAGGCTTCAAAAGCTGCACTGACAACAGTACAGGTTGTAAATGTGCATGAAAGAACTTTATTGAATCAGTTCAATTACAGTTTATCAATAAAAAGATTAAAAACTGTCCCAAAATGCTGTTGCATTTTGGGACAGTTTTGGAAGTTTTTTATATTTTTTCTTTAAAGCTTTAATGGTTCTAAAACATTTCAGGATTGAAATTCATTCATTAAAAATGCATTAAACACCTAAAATGTCAATATCGGTCCAAAAATGTTTTATTTTTGTCCACAACGGTCTTGCTTTGGGGCTGTACCGATTCGCGGCTGCACCGTGGTGCAGTGGTTGTTACCCTCCCCTCACAATAACAAGGGCCTGGTTCAAATCTCAGCTGGGACTTTTCTGTGAGGAGTTTGCATGGTCTGTTTGTGCATGCGGGGTTTTCTGTCGGCACTGTCAGTCTAAAAACATGCTTCATAGGTTGATCATTAGATCTAAGTACTTAAGTTTGCTTGTGAGGCCCTGCAACAAACTGGCAACCTGTACAGAGTTTACCCATCTTCACCCACTAGCTGGGCTGGTTCAATGACCTGACCGTGACAGTGAGTTGAGATCTTAACCAGTCACTAGTTAGTTGTCCATCCCATGAATCAACATGTTCAAGGAGTACCAGGGGCTGTAGCTTTTCAAAATAAAGCTGTATGGAGTGGAGGAATGATTTTTCACTCCTTCAAAGTCAGACGGCGAGCTGGTCTTCTGGTGTTTTTCTAGGTCAGACCTTGTGAGCTACACTAACCTGAATCCAGAAGCTGCTGTGTGACACAAATCGCTCTGAAAAATTCAACAGAACCAAAGGAAGAAGCGATCGTTTCTGCCAGACCACGATGCTGTGAAAGTCCCTTCCATCATCGCAGGGCCGTCCCCCAATGTCGCACTTTACAGATTACTTGCTTGGTGGGAACTGAAGGTTTGGAACCAAAAAATGAAGGGGAACAGACTAAGAGAAAGAAACATGGGCTGTACCTGGATTCCATCATGCTCCCTAACCAATCCCTGAACCAGTGTTTGCCAGCCCTGGTCCTGGGGTCATGGGTCAGTGTCCTGCATGTTTTCCATGTTGCCCTGCATATACACACCTGATGCAGCTCCTCATCAGGCTCTGCAGAAGCCTGACAATGACAGTCATCAAAGGCAGGTGTGTTGGAGCAGGGTTGGATTGAAAAAATGCTGGACAGTGTGCCCAAAGGGTCAGGAAACACTGATCTAAAGACGGTAAAGTGGCATTGGGGTAGACATTGGGGGCAATTGGAAAAACTCTGCACCCGCCTGTCACCGGGTACTTTTTGATAACAAAAAAAAATGTTTCATTTTGTGCCTCGCAGCACATAATCTGTGCATGATGTATTAATACATTTGTGTTTTCTTTGAGAAATAATCCTTTCTTGTTTGCATCATGGGAGCAGCCATTTTGGTTTGGGTGCACAAGGCCTTCGTTAGCGCATCTGTGATTGGTCGATACACAAGCGAGGCTGCAAGCGTCTTTGACATTAGCAATCAGCCTCATGCTTCGCTCACACCGGGCACAGAAACGTGCGTTCAAGCGGCCATTTCCAATGAAAAGTCATGGAAACCCGTTTTGAGAGTCCGTGTTCATAACTCTTGCGCTCACATGTCACAAGTTTTTACGTCTGTTTTGAGCTCTACGCACAAAGACTGCAGCCATTGAACACTTGTTGAAAGTTAAACCAGTTCAACTTTGACCCATCAGGGACTCGGACCAGTGGCATGTGGGTTGGGTCCACTCCAAAACACAGAAGTGCCAACCGGTTTGTGCCTGACCGGAATTCTAGCACCAAGTCTTCCATTTATCGGAATAACACTGTGAAAGAAAACTCCTGGAGCAAAATTTGCTAGATTTGCCGTTCAACCAATTCCATCTTTGAGCAAATAATTCTGAAACTTGAAAATAAGACCATCATCTCTGACTGTTTTCCGTCTCCAAAGAGCTTTCTTGAATTTGCATCCTTCTGTCTTGCAGCTCGGGATTTGATTCTGGAGGCTCCTGTCCTTCCGGTGCTGGAAGGAGAAACTGTGACTCTGCGCTGCAGAAACAGGACATCCTCCGGCTTCTTGTTCTTCCATAAAAACAGGCGCCTCGTTGGGAACAGTTCAACAGGAAACTGGACCATCGAAAGAGTTTCTAAGTTGGATGAGGGCTCTTACAAATGCAGCAGCTCTGGAGGAGACTTCTCTCTAGACAGCTGGCTGAATGTCAGAGGTGAGAGGAGGCAGACGATGCTGTTGATTCCACACATGTGCGTTGGCAGACTCACATGGTATTCAGTCAAAGATGATGCCCGACGAGGTGTGACGCCAATCCGAATTGAGTAGTCACTCAGAACACGGTAGAACAAGAATTTAAACAGCTGTTGATTAAATTCAATAATGTTTGAGTTGCTCGATCACTTGTCGTATTTATCCCAATGTAACGCCACAAATCGCTTCCTATGCAATAAATAATCTAAAAAAAAACAAAAAACCCTAAAATAAGTGATCCAAAGATCAGCAATTGAACGTTCAGGTTGGTGTTTAAATGCTGAAGTGTCAGGATTCTTCATTCGGCTCTAAATTTACTATAAAAACAGGAAATAACCCTTTTAAACGTAAAAACACATCGACCGATCAGATGCAGCAAACAAGGGAACGTTTGTCTTGTTTAAACTAGTTTCTGAGGCTACAATGTTTGTAAAAAGATAGAACACGGTAGAACACGTTAGAACACGTTAGAACACGTTAGAACACGTTAGAACACGTTAGAACACGTTAAAATCAAAGTCTGCTGGAGAGAAGGACGATGCAGGAGATCAAGGGATCCACTGGATCATAATGGATCCTTTTAAAATCACTGCTTCAGTTTGATGGTGGTGGCCATGTTGGTCATTGGGCACTTCTGGACGAGAACATCCAACACCAGCACAGATTCTTGCAGACTTTGCAGCATTTCTTTAGATCCAGTTTTATTCCATTTCATGGACTTCTTCTTTCAAAAACAGAGCTTTCTAAAAATGTTTGATGAAAAAGTTGTTGGTGTTCTTTGGAACCACAAAGCTTCTGCTTTGGAACACACTTTGAGATTGCTGTCCCACTTATCTTTAGAGCTGCAAACAATCTCTAGCGTTTGTGCATTTGTTTGCATTTAGGCCAACATGTGGTCTTTGTGTTCAGGGCTGTTGTTGTCTGGGGAAACGCCTGCATGGCCCCTCACGCCTGTAGTGCTTCCTGTGGTGGGTGTCTGCCTCTTGATCGCGCTGATGCTGCTCTGCCTCTGGAGGAACCTCAAAGGTCAGCGGATTTTCATCTTGACATTTGGCATCCTGCTGTTTCAGATCAGTGCCTGACTGATGAGCGTCTTTGATTTATTATATGACATTTCAACATTAAAACCCCTCAAATTCTCATCTTTATATTTTTCTGAATTCACGGCGTTCCTTCCTGTTCTCACAGAAAGCAGCGATAATCATTTATAGTAAGAAAAACACGCCGGGTTTGGTTTCAACCACACAGAAAACAACCAGCGAATGCTGAAGACGCTGAAGACGCTGCTTCTCAAAGCTTCACCTTCACTCAAACAGACAAATCTGTGTTCTGATGTGTAACGCTGAGGAGTTTTTCTGCAGGGAGCGTGGACCACAGCGTCTCCTACACAGACGTGACGATCATACAGGATGTGGAGCCACAAAGGATCAGAGGTAAACAAGAACACAGTGTAAAGAAACGGCCTTAAATAATGCGTGTACTTTTTGGTGTTTCAAGTTTCCTATAAACAACAGAAACAAACGCATCAAAGGTAAGTTAGATTATTGAAATGTCATTTTAAAAAGCTCAAATTAGCAAAAACCCAGTATGTTTTTAACAATCCCGTGTTATTTTTGTCTTTGTTAAAGAAGGAAACTCGGAAGTTTTTTTTAATGTTCTTTCATGACATAAAGAAACCAGACGTACGTCTTTCCTTAAATGTTGCTACTTAAGAACAGTTTCCATCTGTCATCTGTAAAATGATCCCTCCAAACACCAATGACGAGGGCTAAAAACGGCACCACAGAGGTTCAGGTTGGTCTCCATGGTTACGTGCAAAAACTGCTGGTTCAGGCAAATCAAGTAAAAAGCTTTTTTTTTTTTTTATTGTGATTTTTTTTCCTGACAAATAAAATAAAATAAAACAGAGTAAATGTTTCTTCGTTAAAATTTCTGTTTTGAAAAATTACATTTTTACCGGAGAACTTTAAAGGAGCAGTCACTGAGACTGATGCGTTCCTCTCTGCTTGTTATTAACACAAAGTTTGAATTTTTGAGTCAAAAGTGAAAAGAATAAACAGCTTTCAGATCAGAGTAAGATCAGAGTATTTCATACTATTATTTAAACCTTTAGTCCTTGTGTGGGGTTATGGACCCAGGACATTAAGTGGTGTTGTGTATGTCACTTCCTGTTTTATTTTGTTGTATTTCCTGTGCTCACCGTTTCTTCTCAGGTCACTTGACACTTCCCTCTTTGTGTGTTCCCTCCCTCCTGGCACACCTGTATGTTGTTAACTAATCCTCTCTCCCTGTTATAAGTCCTCGTCTCCCTTGCACGGGTGGTCGGGTGGTTCTGTGCCTTCTAGGAATTGCTCTTGTGTTCTTTCGAGTAATTAAATGAAAGACTATTCATTTCTATTGCCGTCTGCGTTTGTGTCCCCACGTCAACCCTGACACCTTGATCCTAATAAAATATTGAATACACTCAGCTGATGTAAAAAAAACTTTGTATTTTTCAACCTCTTGTGTACATTGAACTACACATAAACAATGAACAGTATCTGCAAAACCAGTCAATCTCAAACACTGAGAAGTGGAACCAGAAGCTTTCCCAGATGTGGGAGCTACAGACTTCCCTGATGGAGGGCTCAGCCAGTCATTCCCAGCAGACCCTCAGGGTCTTTCTGGGTCTGCCTCCTTCCCCGCCAGTAAATCCCACTCAACACCAGTGATCAGTGAACAGCTCCGCCCCCCTCTTTACCCGAGTGTCCAAGACACACGGCCGAAGGTCGCCTAACACGACCACAAAGTTGATCATCGATCTCCAGCCGAGGGTGTCCTGTTGCCACGTGTATTGATGGAGGCCCTTTGTTCGAACATGGTGTTCGTTATGGACAAACTATGATGAGCACAAAGATCCAATAACAAAACAGGGCTCAAGTTCAGATCAGGGAAGTCGGTTCTACCGATCACGCCCCTCCAGGTGCCACTGAAGTCCCCCAGGAGGACGATGGAGTCCCCCGTCGGGGCACTTTCCAGTTCCCCCTCTGAGAGACACCAAGAAGGCCTGGAATTCCAAACTGCTGTTCAGCCTGTAGACTGAAACCACAGCCCCCCCACCTGAAGGTGAAGGACTCTTGTCCACCAGTGTGAGCTTCAACACTTGGCGGCTCAACTGGGGGCTCACGATTAAGCCCACCCCAGCCCGCCACCCCATGTGCAACTCCAGAATGGAAGAGTCCAACCGCCCTGGAGTGACTGAGCTTCAGAGTCCAGGCTGTGCGTGGAGGTGAGCCCAACCATAGAGTCAATCCCTCTCAACCTCTCACACAAGTTTAAGCTCCTCCTTCCCAGAGAGGTGACCTTCATGTCCTACAAGACAAGTTCCACGACCGGGGTTTGGTACCCGCCTTCGACCGCCTCTCAGACCACATTGCAGTCAAACCTCTGTCAGGTTTCAGCTCGTTTCAGTCCAAACAGTGATGCGTTCATCGCCACTGTAACCAGGTTACCGTACAGCAGCATGTTTAAAGCGTCAGTCCAACAGTGCAGTCATTCACACAATTTAAAAATAGATAAAAACTCAAATGAAGAAACACACATTCAGACCCAACCATCACTGACTGCACATTTCCACCAAAGCTGGAAGTAGTTTGACTGTTAGATTAAAGTTTCCCATCTAGTGGAAAGTTCAGAAAGAGCTGATGGGAATTTGACAACAAAAGAAATCATTTGATTAACAAAAATAAACCCTAAGCTGAGAGGAAAACCCTCAGGTGCGGTTTTTGAACATGACTCACCTGTCCTCCACAAACCATCAGAGTCTGACGCTTGACTGTCTTCCTCCAGGTATAGAAGACACCTCCACCTTCTACTCCATGCTCAATCTGGCAGGAAGCTCTCAACAACTGGACCAACGCTGAAACAAAAGGAGAGCGATGAGCAACAATGAAGAGAGGAGATGTTTGAGACCATCTTCTCTTCTTCATTCATCCAAGCAGACCTGAATGGGAGGTTATGTGAACAGGCGCTTCTCTTTGTCTGAGAAGAATTCAACATGCATCATTCAGAATTCATCTGAATGATAATTTACGTCACGTTTGTTCATTTAAATGTTACATATGAATGAGATTAAAGTGTCTCTTTTGTCAGGTTTCATTTTCCAACTGTTTTGGAAATGTTTGTTTGTTATTCTGATCTAAAAACCATTTGTTTTTGTGTCAAACACCTTTTGTTATTCTTTGCTGTCATCATTCCTTCATATGACCACGCCAGCATTTCCTTGTCCTGTGACCTTCCAACACGCCATCAGGGTTACTGTGTTTTGACTGTTTGCTTTTATCTCGTCTCGTTGCTTTACAGCTGAGTTGTTTGAAGTTTTTTACGAAGCAGAACGCCACCACTCCAGTTTATCAAGAGAGACAAAAAATAGGAGCGTTCACTTGTCTCTAGGAATTCCAAACATGCTTTAATAAGTTTGTTCTGATAAGCAGTGAGGGAACCCCACAGAGCAGCATGAGTGACGACATTAAGGTCATGAGTTCATCACATTTTCAGGTCATGAGTTCATCACATTTTCAGCCTGTCAGTCATTTGATGAAGTGTTTGTTTTCCTCCTCCGGTGGTTTAATCCATGTTTCCATACGTGGTGTAAAAAGCAGCAGGTTTGGCAGGAAATTCCTCTTTTCTGATGAAAGATCATCAGGAGTTCCCTGCTATGGATACTGTTAGCAACAGTTTCAAGTCTAAAAATACCTCAAAGTAGTTTTATGGTGGTGTAAACATACCCATTTAAAGGACTCGTTTAGGCCTGACGTTACATAATTCAAGCTAAAGCTTTGCTCACTGGATTTACTGGTCTTCCACTGAATTTAGCATCACCGTAAACAGAAAAAACACAGAGGAATATTTTTATGTCCAACTGGAAATAAATTCAAGCATGAAGAGGTTTAAACTGACCCTCACAAGGAAGTCAAAATGTTGACTAAATTGATGTTAAAACTGTTTTCACAGTGAATGGTATGATATCTGTCACTCAATGTTAATCTGAAATCAATTCATTTTCTCCTTGTGTATCTATTTAGTATTTAAGCAGCTACAATAGAAATGTCAAAAGCTCTAAAACATACAAACATTAACATGATCATAATATCAATGACAAAACCCACTTTGACCTGACCTCTGACCTCATTGAAGGGCGTCCTTCGTTCTTCACGTAAGCTGACAAAGATGGCGGCCGGAGAGTAAATCCTTTAAACTCTGACAGACGGTCCGGTTAACACAAACAGAACCGAACCTCATCCTGAACCGAACACGTCAATCTCATCAGGAACACGACGTCAGAACAGCAAGAGCAGCAACCATTCATTTTCTGATCATCCATCCATCCTTCCATTCATTCATCCATCCTTGACCCGGCGTGATTGAACACATCACATCCAAAAAAGTAAAGACAGGAGAGACACAACAGGAAGAGAAACGAATAGTTAACCAGAAACAGATTTTTTTAACTTCCTGATTGATTTATTAACTGCTGTTAGTAACCTGTTATTACTCTATCCATGTCTACCTTTAATCCCTGACCGATGCTGACCTGACGTCTTTTTATCCTTTACTTCCCTGCCATCTCTCTATCCTTTCAACCAGAGACACTGCGTCAGGTCCATTAAATAAATAAATGCTTCTTAGCCAACAAAGTCCTGTCGTTTATTCTTGAACAAAAGCATTTGTAACAATCCAAAAATCTCATTCAAAGATTTCCAGAATCCTTTCAGGAAAATGAAGAGGTCAACATAAAGTACCAGAACCCGCCCACCTCTCCATACACAAACCGACTAAATTAACCTGCAGGTGAACTGAACCAAATTCTCTTCCTGATCATGTGACATCGCCAAAACAATGGCGGCTACAGTAAGGGTACACTCTGCCAATCCTATTTATCAGCCTTAAAGAAAAAAAAGACAGTCTGAACAGTGTGGTTGCTTTGAACTTAATACTGTTACAGAGGTCATCAGCATTCTTCAGTTCTGATCAATGTTTTCCTCTTTTTAAAACAGTTTGAGTGAACTGTTTCCTGAAACCAAAGCATGAAGTTATCTAGCACCTGTTCCAACAGGACATCAGCTGTACACACGTTTACGTGCAGGTTTTCCTTTCATCAGAATAAATGCAAACTGTTCTTTCCCTTTAGGTAAAAAAGTTCCTCAGGTTGTTCCACGGAATTTTTTCCGTGGAACAATGACGACACCAAATGTTCCAATTGTTATGACTTAATAAACCAAAAATCTCACTGACAAAATTCATTATTAATATGTTTTATCAGGCGTCATGTGAGTCTTAAATATATTCTTGACACATAAACCCAGTTTGAAAGCATTGAATTGATAATAAAGGGAACTACAAAGCAGCAGAGGATCATTGTAGGATTGGCATGTGGGGCGGGATCACTCCAAACAGGAAAATCATTGCTGTAATCAGTGCTATAAATGGAAGAGTTCAACAGTTTGCTGATGACTCACGTTTCTATGGTGATTGTACTAAGTCACAGCTCATGTCCTGCTTTGGAAAAGGTGAACCACTCAATCACATGTACAGGTTATTTAACTCGTGACACATTTCTTAATAATAAATACAATGACCCATTTTTAATAAATAACTTTTATGACTCATCTAACTGCAGAGTTTTGTTTGTTAGTAAAAATCTGTCTCTGTTCAAACTGAGAGATGAGACTCAACTTCATATTTATTATAACTTTATTTAAAGAGACAGAACTCGTTCAGAAAACACTTGATCACAGATAGCTGTAAAAATCAGAATCAGTCAAAGGCTGGTTTTCATTTACAGTCTCCCAGACATCATTTAAAAAGACAAAACAACACAAAGTCTTGTCCAATATAACACAAACACTTACTGCATAATTAAGATAACATAGGTCATCATAACATTTAATCTCAACACCAAAGCAGACTTATCTTTTAGCGTTAGCAGCTGTAGATGTTGCTAAGCCTCATTTTCTGTTTTTTTGTGAAGGTTTTGCATGTTGTTCATAATGGAATCTCCTGAGATACTGAGTTGAACACACTCACACTCCTGAATGACCTGAAAGAGTTCCTGCTCAGAGGAATGTTAACGTCACCTCTGACAGAGCGCCGGGTAACGCCCTCAAGGCTGTTTATAGATGGTTACTGTTTATATTCAACGGGAACACGTTTAATGTGTGCAGTACCTTCGAAATCTATTTTAAGTTAGTAAATGTGTGAAGATTGTTCCAATTTAAAATACTCTCATGTTTTTATTATAACACAATGACGGTAGTGTATTTATCCACAGCTTTGGTTGTTTGTAAAAGAATTGCACCAGGAGTTTGTTTGCTCTCTAAACAGCCAGACTGGTTATAGAATACTGAAAATCATCACAGCAAACACATTTTTGCAGCTTCAGGTGACATTTCATTTAGAATTACATGAAAATGTGCACAATTTGTCAGTATGGGCTTTAAAAAAAAGCTGTGAATCTAGTATTAACCCAAGACATTATTACTGGCTGACAGTTTGTATTTTGTCTCAGAGAACATGAATGTTGAGATAATGTGACATTTTTTTATTCCAGTGAAATCCATGCCTTCAGTTTTACAGACTTTAACTGTAGACGACATTCCTTCAACCAAGCTGTTACACAGAACATTACTTTAGTGAGCGGAGCTGCAACAGTGTCTTCAGTGCGACCATGAACAGAGAAAGCTGTGTCGTCTGCATACATCAAGCATTCAGTTTCAGGACAAACAGTGGCGCTGCCATCGCCCTTTGTTTAAAAATCAAGCAACAAAAATGCCATTTTATCCAACCAATATATCAGATCAAATATAAGCTATAAAATTAGTATCATAACTGTATATTGTAAAATTATATTTTACTTTTCAACAGAAAATATTATAAATGTAGTTTGTACGGTGACTTAAACTTAATGAACATGGAAGTCTACAACACAACAATGACATCTAGTGCTGTATTTCTGGAACTGAAACAGCAGGACACAAAGGACGGAACTATTAGGTTTTTTCTCTGGATTATAAAATAAAACAAAAATGTGTTGTTGGAGGTTTTATAAACAGTAAAAACAAAACAACAGTAATATTGACTTAGTAATCTTTACACATGGACTGACCTTCGTCTCGGTTTGCCTCGCCATGTCTTCCTTGTTTATGGGACTCGATAGTAACCAGTTCCTCAACTCAGTCATGTGACTCCTCCCAGTTGTTGCCATGGCAACACAACACAAAAACACATCACAGTACGTCAGGAATTCCCTCCATTCAGTTTATAGACCAGATGATGTAAATTACATCAAGAAACCCAGAAGAACTTTGGAGTTTTTCTAAAATAAATGTATTTAAATATAATACTGTCTGGTAAAATCTGTAAATGCTTTGAAAAACAACAACAACTAGGCCTGTGTTTTAATCATTTCATAAAATACAACATAAACAAAGAAAACAAAATCTATTGATTATTTGGCCTTTCTACCTTTTTCCTTCAAACCAGCATCAGTTCTTGCAGATTCACCTGCACTCAGTCAGGGATTTTTTGAGGGATTATATTAATGTAATTGATCAACCAATTTCACTAAGCAGGTGCTGATGATCATCAATCAATGTTACTGATAGGTTGAAACCAAATCAGGAAATAAACAGGAAAAGCTGTGTAGGCCTCAAACATCTGCGAAAGAGACCCACAGGATCAGGGAGATCTCTCCCAGACAAAGATCTCAAAGCAGACTGGACTTTCTGGATGTTTCAGCTCTTCTGAAGGAGAACTAAGAAACGCTGAGTATCATAGACGGAGCTTTAGGTCAAAGAAACTTAGAGCAGCAGGAACATCAGCTCAGAACAAGCAGAGATCAGTAGAACCCAGAACATCCATCTACTGTCTGCATTTCTGCAAATGGAGGTCTGATCAGGATTAATGGTGTTCTGAATGCAGAGAAATGCAGGCACATATTTACCCAGCATACCATTTTCACAGCGTTTAACCCAGAGAACCCACATGGTCAAATACGGACAGTTTTTTAAAATGTATTTACTGTTTCTGCAGGTTTTTGGGTTGTCCGGGTCTGTGGAGTGTCGTAGAGAGGATCTGCATCTAAAGGTGAGCCCAGATGTGTCTTTCAGTTACTCTGAATGGCCACCTCAATGGACGTCGTGACAATGGAAACAATACCATTGTTGTGTTTGTGGTAAGTGAAGTATTTAAAACGCTAATGGAAGTGACATGATTCTGTCGTACGGTGTCCTTACGCCACACTAGTTGTCAGTAAGGCCCCTCACTGATCGCACACAAATGCTGCACACAGGGAGTGCACGTGTGCCTGAAGGACTCCTGTGATGTTTGAGAGTCAGAAAAAGTATCTGAATGTTGTTAAAACAGCTTTTGTGCACGGGAACATGTGACCATCCAGTTTCTAGAAATATTCAGTCAGCGGTCTCTGTGAACGGTTTAAAGATGGAGGGATTAAGGTGGATTTCAGTTTGGGTTTTTTTGTGTCTCTCAATCCAGAATGAATATTTTCTGGAATATTGGTCACACAATATCGGTCAACTGCATCTTCATCCAATACATGGACTGGTTTCTCTGTTGGTCTGATTAAACTCACTATTAGAGCCTTTCATTTCCACATCACTTTTCCTGTCTGCACTGTAGAACTTTACAGAAGTTGTACAGATTTTTCTCCTCTGTAATTAGTTATTTGAAAATAATCTGGTAAATTTTCACTGATGAGAGTTTCGTCAGTTTTCTTTAGGCGACAGTTTACATTAGAAGCTGTAAATCTGGAATGCTCTAGAGCAGTTGTGCCCAAATCCAGGCCTTGAGGCCGCCCTGCTGCTGGTTTTCCTTACAAACCAGCCTTATCTGCTGTTGATTACCTGGATCAGGTGTGTTTAGCCAATAAGGAACTTCAATGGCAGTTTGGTTAGAAAACATGTAGGACATCGGCCCTCGAGGCCTGGATTTGGGCAGCCCTGTCTGGTGGCAGGTGTTGGAACCTGTTTCTGGATGTTCTGACATTAAGTTTCTTTTTAGTTCTCACTTTTGAACCCATCACGGTCAGACTTCTCATTATATCTATCAGATTTTAGAGCTCCACAAATCTTCTGGGTTCCTTAGATCATCAGATCCGGTTTTATGGTTTTTCTCAAACATACATTTAAAAACTGAAGTGGATCAAACGTTCCAGGTGATGCTTCCGAACGTTTGAACGTTGTTTGGAAGTGACTCTCAAACCCAGCAAGGACCTTCATATTGCAGACTCACTGAGTCGAGCATTCTTAAGAGAGAGGGAGAAAAAAAGAGCTGGAGGTGAACCGGATCACACCTCAACTCCATGTCAGAGGAAAAGCTGAATCCGTTCAGCAAGATCCAGAGCTGCAGCATCGAAAAGAGAGAGTTCAGAGAGGACGGCCTGATGGAACCACATGTTAACGAAGACATTCAGCCATACTGGATAATCAAGGAAGAGATCCCATTCACGTCTGGACTGATGTTCAAGGGACCAAAGCTCATTGTACCACAACAGCTGAGACAAGAACGGCTTGAAAAAAATCCAAGAATCACATCTGGGAAGTCGAGAGCAAAGAAAGAGCCAGAGACATTTAACATGAAGCAAACATGTCCAAACACATCGAAAAGACAGTTTGCACATGCAGTCTGTGAGGAAAACACGAAACTTAAACCAAGAGAACCAGTGCTTTCACATCCAGTACCAGACCGTGGGAGAACGTAGGCACAGACAGAGTTTGTGTTATGAGGAAACCACTTTTCCAAGTTCCCAGAGATCATGAAGCTGAAACACATCACCAGCTTCAGTGTCACAATCACTTTGAAATCAAAGTTTGCCACATACGCACTGGATGGATACCTGATGATGTATGATGGTATGATAGTGCTGAGTTCAGGGACTTTGCTGAAAGCTGGGAATTCAGACATGTCACATCTAGTCCCACACATGGCCAGTCCAACGGTCAGGCAGTAAAAACAATCATAAATCTGTTCAAGAAATCAGAAAACTGAAAAGACGACCTCTATATTTCACTCCTGGAGTTCGGCACTTCACCATTAGTGCCGTTACCACAGTTCTAATAGATGTGTATCACATGTCTGAGTCATGTTAAAGCCTGTTCAACAGAAGCTGGTCGTCCTGACTCATCAGTATTACATTCAGCATCAACACAAATCCCAAAAAGCTGCAAAGTCTCAGATTCTACAGGCCTCAGTTTCAAAGGAGAAACAGGAAGTTTCACTTCAAGGTGTTTTCCTCGTTTGGATGGTTTTGTTTTCTTGGATCTCTGTGGGACTGATCAGAAGTTGTTAGATCATATTTATCTGGTTACAGGTTTTTTTTAGTTCATTCTGCTCTAAAAATGCAGCTTACCCTCTATCTTCATATTTTGAATTTGTGTAATTGTGACAGGATATATTCTTATGGAGAGCAAAATCATTTGGTATAAATAAAATATGAATTTAGATTTTATTTAAAATGGCACAAGAGTAAATAAATGTCAATGTTTTTCCTTTAACTTATACTTTATTTCTAAGTTGTGCAATTTTGACATGTACTTATGGATGTCAAAATTAATTAAAAAAATAATAATTCTGTGTTGTTTTTTTCAATATGTGGTGCTGTGTGTACATTAATGAGGAAAAAATGAATTTAATTGTTTTTAGCAAATGGCTGCAATATAACAAAGAGTGAAAACTTTAAGGGGGTCTGAAAACTTTCTGTACCCTCTGTATCTTTTTGCATTTAGTTTTATTACCAGGGTCACATCATTCTATAAACCAACTGTGCTGCTTTATATTAGTCCTCAGGACAGGGTACCTTCAGACCATCTTCTTCTTCTCTTATTTGTAATGTGAGAAATTTTATTCTTGGTTTGAGTTTCCCCCAAATAGAGGCTGATGTCATCTTATTCCATTCATTGAATGTTTATGTGTAAAGGTAGTACCGGAAACATGGAAAGAAATCTTGGCAGCGAATGTTTCTCCAGTTAAACTTTGACATTTTTTGCATATCTTTTTGTAGTTGAAAGTTTAAAAAACAGAATTTGGGGCTTCATGCCCTGCTGGTTTTGTCGCCTCTGTGGTCTCTGTCTGCTGTGAATTCATATTTACAGTGTTGGCAGGATCTTGTCGGAGAAATCTGTTTGACTTTGATGACACTGTTGTTTTTTTGTCTGTCAAAGCTTCAGTGTATTCTCTTTAAAACTCCTCATGAAGGAGCAACTGAAGGAGCTCCATCAGTCTGTGGCTCTGAAAAGGGGAGTGGCAGGAGCAGGAGTCAGGTGCACACTTTAGTGTACACTTCTGCTTCCTAAAGTCTTCTGCTTTATCTCATGTTAATGCTTTGCTGTTCTCTGACCTCTGCTTTAAGACTCTTTTTTGTATCATAAAAAAGAACTGGATTTGACTGGACCGGACTTCAGGTGAGTAGCTGACTCACACAGATAAAAAACAATGATCAGACCTTCACATTTGACCTGTAGGCTGACTTAACCAAATCTTTGATAGTTTATCAGAATCCTTTTATTTATCATTGTTTCACAAAGAGCTTTTGGTACAACGAAAACCTTTGTTCAAACATGTATTGCACTTATATATTCAGCTGCTGTTCAAATCCTTTAACCCTGGAGCTTCAGCTCCAGTGTTTACATTCTTTTGCCTACTGTAACTTTTCAAGCGTTTACCTTAATTCCAGCAGATCCTGAAGTAAACGAGTTTTGCGCTGATGTGCAGCACTGTGCAGTTGTGAAGTGTTTGCGTTATCCACGTTCATCAGTGCAAACTGCAGCAGAGAAAAGCAGCACTCCACGTTAGTCATATGTTGCAAATCGGGAAATTAAGCCACTTTTCTTCACATCAGAATGAGTTGATTCTGTCAGGGCTCAGTCAGTCTCGCCTCCTCCGACCACCAGAGGGAGCCCTCGCCTGAGTATTAACTGCTTCTGTCATCCTGTGGATCTCCATCATGCATCTGTTCACCGGTTCCTGCTCTCAAAAGCTGCTTATATGCCTGCTCCACTCCATGCTTCTTGCATACTCTTGAACTGGGTCATCCTTGCATTCGTTCTAAGTTGTCTTCTAGTTTGCTGCCTGTGTTATTCTGACCCTTTGCCTGTTTTTCGACTCCTGCTGTGCTCCTGTGTTTGTAAGTTGTAAAGGGTGTGTTGTAAAGGGTTAACTACGGTGGCCCTGAAGGTTAAATGACATAAACAAATCAATCAATGCAAAGCATAAATATCACAACAGCATCTCAGTGCACAGGGATATTGCCTATAATGGAGGAAAATGTAGCAAAACATTAGAAAAGTGAAGGATTATTTTTCTGAATTTTGAAACCCAAATGTCTTCAAATCCTGGATGATTATTCTAGAACGTAAACCTCACGATAAACGAGGGAACACTTTCCATTATCTTACTGTTTCCATTAAAACATGTTAATCTGGCGCCCTCTAGTGGTAGTTGTTGGAACCAGTTTCCAGATGTTGCAGCATGAAGCTTCTTTTTAGTTCTCACTTCTAGAACTGGTCAGACTCCTCATTATATCATCAAGATTTTAGAATTCATCAAACGTTCTGGTTCACCAGATCATCAGGTCAGCTTTTATAGGTTTTCTCAAACATACATTTAAAAACCAAAGGGAATCAAACGTTCCTAAACTGTGGAACGCTCCACTTCAGTCCCGATGCTTCTCTGATTCAGCTGAAGACCTCCAGACTTTTCGGCTAAATGTGAGATTTAATGTCAGAAACATTTCATTTTTATTTATTCTGTTGAAAAATATTTGATTTCAGGTTTTTGTGGTTTTTTAGTTTTTTCCGTTTTTCTGGGTACAGTTCTTAATAAATAAACTTTGCTGTTTTTATTTACAGAGAATCAAATTTTTTGCCTCAACAGATAGAACAAACATCTGACTTGAGCGTTTTCAAAAGAGTCTGGGATCCAATCAGCTTTAATTCTCCTAAATAAGCAAACAAAAACAAACGTTTGTGATTTAGGAGCGGATTGGAATCCTTCTTTGAGACATTTTTACTGTTCAGTTTACCTAAATTGTTTCTGTTGAAGGTTTTTAAGTTTCTCTTCTAAAAAAGTGAAGGAAGAATTAAGAAAAGAAAGTTCCAACACAGTTTTGATTTGGTTATTTTTTTTTAATTTAATGAACCTTAGATATTCAGTTTTCTACATTAAATCATAATAAACACAAGAGGGTGTTATAGTAGAGGATGCAGAAGACCGGGTCAGTTCACAGTTCTGCACTGTAAAAACAAAAGAGAAGAAAGATCATTTATTCATGGCTCACCAACAGTCATCAGTCATGACCCCAAGAACAACTTTAAATGACTACATTATTACAGTCAATGACATCATTGATGATTTCATCAATGAAACGGCCAATGGCATCTCTGATGGCATCTCCAATGACAAATCTGATACAGATATCTAGTACAATATATCTAGATATCTAGAACAAAGCATATGGATTATAAAAAGGAAATAACTTACTTAAACAATATAAAATAAATAATTCAATAAACTAAAATGAAAGTTTATACATCATTTTCTTATTTTATGTCCTTAAAGTTCGTGGGAAAGTTTAGGGAACAGTATAGAATATGAAGTGATTTTTGATTTTGAACACATTTTGCTTTATTTAGCACTGATTTGCTTTTAGACAGTTTAGATTAAATATGTGGCTTCCAACTTAATTTATCATCAATTACAACACCAAGAAATTTACATTCATATATTCTTTCAAGTTTTACTCCATCAATCTCTACATCAATGTGCATATTTCTTTTACAGTTACCAAACAACATTTTTTTAACTCAAATTCAATTATAGTTTATTAATATCAAACCACATTTTCAACTTGTTCATCTCTTTAGTTACATCTTCCAACAGTTTAGTTAAGTCATCACCATCACAGAAAATATTTGTATCATCTGCAAATACAATTAATTTAAATATTTCAGATACTTGACACATATCATTAGTATACAATATAAATAACTTGGGGCCCAACACTGACCCCAGTGGGACACCACAAGCAATGTCCAAACACGCTGAACAAACATCTCTCAGCTTCACAAACTGCTTCATCAAACTCAAGTAGCTTCTGATCCAGTCTAACACTACCCCCCCCAATACCATATCATTCTAATTTATTCAGCATTATATCATGATTAACTGTGTCAAAAGCCTTTTTTAGATCAATAAAAATTCCAGCCACATTTATTTCTGATCAATTGCATTTGTGATTTCCTCTATTCAGTCTATGATTGCCGTCGATGTCGATCTGTTTGCTCTAAATCCGTCTTGACTGTAACTAGGAAGTTTGTGCTTTTCAATAAATGCATCCAACCTACGTTCAAAAAGTTTCTCCAATAATTTTGACAGCTGTGGTAATAAAAATATGGGTCTATAGTTTGTTAAGTGGTGCTTCCACATTTTGGCTATTTTCATACTGTTTGGAAAGGAACCTGATTGAAAAGAGAAGTTACAGATGAATACAAGTGGTTTCAAAAGACCATCAATTACTTTTTTCAATAAAACCATTTCAACGCCATTGACATCAGTTGCATACTTTCTACAGTTGAACTGAAAAAACTGATTTTGATATTATAAATGTTGTTATATTTGGATTTTGTTTTGTTCATTTTTTTTCACATAAAAAAGAAACAATTTTTTTTCTATTCTGGAAAACTTATGATGAGCAATTGTTGCCTCTTCTTATCACAATTCCTGAACATGTAAAACGTTTAAATTTTATTCCTTTTCTTTGACTTACATCAATAACTTTCTTATATAAATCATTTAATTCCTTCTCTTGACAAAGTTCTTGTTTTTTTTTTTTTCAAGTCGGCTGAAGCACAAACTTTTCTGGAAAAAGCTCTTGGGGCCGATGTGCCGTTATTAGCTACAGCAAGAGCATTTTTAAATGTGTCTGGTGTTCTTTCAGTTGAAAGGATGCAGCAGCTTCTGATGTTTTCACTGTACAGATAAAGTCTGCAATGGCAGAATGCAAACTGTAACCCTAACCAAACTCTCCTCTTCTCCTTCTTACTGATGAACAAATGCCTGTTTCTAGTTTTACCTTTAGAACTCCACATAACCCAAACATCCTGTGCAACTGTGAGAGTGAGACATGTTCCAACACACCCAGGGAAGCGTCCAGGAGGCATCAGGATCAGATGACCGAGACACCTTATCTGACTCCTCTGGATGTGGAGGAGCAGCGGCTCTACTCCAAACTCTCCCCGGGGGACTGATCCTCCCTCACTCGTAAGCAAGACCCAAAAAACTCCTCCACCTGGGTCAGGAGCACTCCACCTACCCAGAGAGGACAAACTACCTTTCTCTGGTCCAGAACCATGGCCTTAAACTGAGCGGTGCTGATCCTCATCCCAGCTGCTTCACACTCGGTTGCAAACCATGCTGGAGGTCCTGGCATGATAAAGTTAACAGGACAACATCATCTGCAGAGAGCAGAGAGGAAATCATGTGGTTCCCAAACCAGAATAAAGATTATGAACAGAAACAGTGTACATGTAGGAGGAAAATAAAATCAGGGTTCACACTCCATCTTCTTTATTCTGTGGCATAAACATTCCTCCTCACTGCACTTCATTTGTAGACGTCTGTAGGTTTGAACAGTCCAGGCAGAAATGAAGGGGAGGTGTTTGAAAGCAGCATTTTTTTCATATTCTTTAAATTATCCCAGTTTAAAAGACGAGGTTTGTCATGTTCATCATTGATCAAGGTCATCACCCACACTGCTGTGTGGTTCCTTTGATCCTTCCTCACAAACCAGCGTCTCCTCAAAGAATCCGGACAAAGATGTTTCACATGCTGGGATTTGACTCAGATAAGGGAGAGTTCTTCTCCTTCTAAAAACTTCAAATAACTCCCTTATATTAGGAGTGTGAAGACATCGTGTCAGAAAGTCTCCACAAAAAGAAAAGATTTATGTCCCTAGAATTACGGCATAAAATTAACAACTATTTTTATGACTCTATTGTGATTTCGGATCATGCTCCATGTTGTTTAGTGTATTTGGATACAAATATTATTAAAGATCCACCCAGATGGTATTTCCAGCATAAATGGTTACAGAATGAAGAATTTATCAAATATATAAGAAAACATAATGATGAGTATTTCAGAATAAATCCAACACAAACATCAGCATGTGTAAGATGGGAAGCTTTTAAAGTTTCTCTAAGAGGTCACATCATAAACTACACAGGTTCAAAACCAAAAAAGTGGAGAGACTACAGCTGGAACATGAGATTAAAAAGCTACAGGAAAAGGTAAACAAAGAACATAATTTATAACAGATAAATGAGTTGGCTATTTTAAGAGCAGAATATGAAGAACAATCAGCAGGTCGGGCAGCAGCCAGCCTCTTAAGATGGAAACAATCCTTCTGTGATCACGGGGATAATGCAGGTAAATTGCTGGCTTGACACCAGTAACATCTGTTACATCAAGTGACATAAACAATACAAATCCCACTGAAATGAATGAAACATTTAGAGAATTTTAACAATGCAACAGAGAAAACACAGAAAACATAATTTAAAGGTATATGGCAACGTTTATTAACTTTGTAAAGAATATGGACCCTTTAGAGGACATTCATCTTTATTTCATCTATTTATTTATTATTATTGATTGATAAAGATGGCATAACAGACCTCTGTTTTTCTTTGTCATTGTTTCAGTTCATAATCATAGTTTTGTAAATGTCTTTTTGACAAAATTGAAAATTCAATAAAAAAGAATGTGGCAAAAAATTGATTGAAGAATTTCCCAGGAATGTAGAAAGTATCTGTGTCTGTCCATCCACTCTTATCGCCCAACTCAGCAGTTCTGTGGGCAGAAAGTTCAGGTCAGAGGAGAACAGGCAGACTGCTTCCAGCTGATAGAAAGACAACAGTAACTCAAAAAACCACTGGTTCCAACCAAGGTCTGCGGAAGGTCATCTCTGAACGCGTCCATTATTAAGAGAGATGAACTACAGCAGCAGAAGAAACCAAAGGGTACCACTCCTGTCAACAGAACAGGAAGCTGAGGCTAACATTCACACAGGATCACCAAAACTGGACAATAGAAGACTGGATTTTGAACCTCTTATTACCACCTGACCATGGGTTCAACACCACAACCTGTCTGAGTATTGTAGCTGACCACATCCATCCCTTCATGACCACAGTGTTCCATCTCCTGATGAGACTTCCAGCTGGATAAAGCTCCGTGTCGTAAAGCTGGAATCATCTCAGATTCAACATGATGATGAGTTCACTGGACTCTGATGACCTCCACAGTCACCAGATCTCAACCCAACAGATCACCTTTGGGATGTGGCGGAACGGGAGATCGGCATCACGGATTCAGCCGACGAATCTGCATCAACTGTGTGATGCTGTCATGTCAGCATGGACCAAACTCTCTGAGGAATGTTTCCAGAACCTTGTCGAATCTATAACACCAATGATTAAGGCAGTTCTGAAGGTAGAAGGGGTTCAAGCCTGTAAAGTGGACCTGATAAAGTGACCGGTGAGTGCATCTATTCATGCATTTATCAATCTATAAGAACAGAAGATCGTGTTCATGAAGGAATGAGGAACTTCCCGTCCAACCTGCTGATTTGACATAAATATTGTAAACACTTGATAGAAAGAAAACCAATACTTCATTCATCAAATGACTGACCGGCAGACTGAACATATGACAGGACAAATCTAAATGACTTTAGCTGTTAATGAACATGACTTTAAGGTCATCACTCACACTGCTCTGCAGGACTAAAACCTCCTCACCAAAACCAGTTTCTTCTCAAACTATCAGGACGAAGATTTCTAGCATGTTAGGAATTTGCAGAGATGTGCAACAGTTCCTGTTTTTAGATCACTTGCTCTTCATTTTAGGAATGTGAAGACATCTTAAGCAAACAGAGCTGCAACAAAGGAACTTTAATGACATCATGTGACAAAGTCACCAGAAAAAGAAATGATTTGATTGAAGAATTTCCCTTTATGGATGAAGAAGTATCTGTATCTGTCTATTCGTATGTAAAGGTTAATTTTGGAACGTTGAACTCTACACAGTTCTGTGATGATTAATGTGGAGTTTTTTGATCTGCTCTGTAATCCGTATTGAGATCTGTTAGTTTCTTTTTCACATTCAAACAAAGCGACACGTTTTGTGTTAAATGAGCCCACATCAGAGAAATGATCATCTGTATTTTTGTAGAACATCTGTAAATTAGGATTCTAAGAATCTGCGCTTTACAGATGAAGAACTAATGAGACCAGGATGTACGTGTAGAGGCGTGTTACAAGCATGGGCCCGCCTCAGCGTCTCCAGCGACTGGTCCAGCCTCACGCTGGCGACACTTGTTGCTCTGACGTCGTGTTCCGGATCAGATTGAGTTCGGTTCAGGATGAGGTTTGGTTCTGTTTGTATTAACCGGACCGTCTGTCAGAGTTTAAAGGATTTACCCTCCAGCCGCCGTCTTTGCCAGCGTATGTGAAGAATGAAGGACGCCCTTCACAGAGGTCAGAGGTCAGATCAAAGTGGGTTTTACATCCTGATGTGATTACCACTTCAATGTTAGGATGTTTTAGAGCCTTTCTATTGTAGATCCTGTAAATACTAAAAAAATACAAAATGAGAAAACTGTTTTTAGATGAATAGTCAGTGAGAGACATCAGTGTGAAAACAGTTTTAACCCCTTCATGCCTGAATTTCTAGTTATATAAAAATATTTTGTTTTTCCATTGAAGATGATGCCAAACTAAGGCGAGTCCTGGGTTTAATAATAGCCGACTTTGAAAATTACGACATGAATGGGTTGAAGTTAGTCCAGCGAGCACAGCTTTAGCTTGAACTGTGTAACGTCAGGCCTAATCCACCTCATAAAAATGGAAATAACACAGAATCTTCTCTAAAACATCCTTTAAATGTGATTGAAGAATCTAAAAATAATATGAAACCGAACAGATCTGGAGTTTTTATTTTTAAACTGTGACTTTTGTTCTCCTTTTAGAGCCAATCTCAGTGATGGATTGATGTCCATCAGAGAAAAACACAAACTTCGAGAAATGCTGCGTTCGTGTGCTGTTGGAATGATGGGAAAAATGACTGACTCTGAAAACACACATGAACGTCAGAAAAACACATCTTCCAACAGCACTTGAACACATCACTTTCTGCAGCTGAACAAATGGATTTGTTTGTGTAGCGCGCCATCTATGGGGAGACGCCAGAATTACAGAAAAAATCAACCATTTATCAGGATTATCAATAGAATTTATTCCAGATTACGTAGTCTAACAGGCTGTAGTTTACCATTATCCTCACAATAAACAGGTAAATGAAAGCTCTACAAACCAGCTGTAATCTTTCACCTTTCTTTAACTTTAGTTCTTAATTGAGGTTTTTTTAAATTACGTCCTTTTAAATTGTAATTATTGTATATTATAAAACATAAAATAAACATGTATGAACAAAATCTGTCAAAGTTTGGAGAGAGAGTGGAGATGTAGAGAAATAGTTATTATTGAATAAAACAAATCATGTGTCCCTTCAACACACAGGCCTGACCTCAGCAGGATCATTGTCTAAACCTGAACCCCCTCACATGGGGACGAGAGCTGAAACTCAGAACCAAGTCGGTACCGATGCTTTGTCGCTGACATGTCAATCACTTGTTTTTCTCTTCGGTTTTGCTGTAAACTTCCAGCCAATCATTTTAAATTTTAAGCGGTTGTGGGTGGGATCATATGAATGGCTGTGGTCGAGCTTCCGTCCAAAAAGGAGAAGCAAATGAAAGTGAGCTGTGAAATACATGTTTACTTCAGCTTGTGTGAAGACGGTGATGCAGAGCTGCAGAGACATGACTGACCAAACCAAAGACAGAGTGAACCTGAACACAAACCACAACAACAAACTGCAACACAAACTACACAGGTGGAGAAGCGCATCAAGCTGCAGTGACAACAGTTGCAGCCAGACTCCTTTCTCATCAGACAGAGGTCCACACAGGGCTTTTAAAGGCTGCCGCCACCAGCTTGGGTCCAATAGAGGCCACAGCCTTCTACACCACACCTGAAAGAAATTAGAAACAGAGACACAAATGTCCACAAAAAACACAGAGGTCCCACTCTGACACAAATAAAACACAGAATTCAAAGATATAAAGACAAGACACCCTCTCGCCAAGGAGAGAGGGTGATTGGACATCCCTGTAAGCAATCAGGAGATGTCCCCAGTGCCCTGCTCGCCAATTTTAACTGCACCCTTTATGACACACACCCTTCAACCACAAGAAACACACCTCAACATACACACACAAATACATTACACAAGGAAGATGGGAATACTGATCTTCTGTCCCCTACCCCATCCTCGGTGGGGGGAACAGGACCTTCAGCGGCGGCGGCCTTGTCTCTTGGGTGTCGGCCTCCTGGGCCCAGCGGCCCCCTCCCCACGCGGGGAGAGGGATCCCTCAGTCCTCTGGCAAGTCCATGAGCGGGGGATCATATTCCATCTGAGCCTGGAGGGTGTCTGTGTCCTTGTGGTGCGGGTTCTGGTCCTTACCCTCGGGTGACGGGCCCCTTCTAAGTCACAACATAGGAGGGCCTGGTCAGGCTACGTACTCCTTCGGGGACCCCCACTTCTCTTGGTCATCCCTCCTCTAGGTGGGGGTAGCCGACCCCTGCTGTGCTCTCTTCTGGATCTCCGCAACTGCCTGGAGCTTCGGAGCGGGTCTCCCTTGGGGGGTCCTGGCTCGTACCTGGGGCTGGGGTGGGGGGATGCTCAGAACTCCTGGGTGGTGGTGGGCGGCTTGTCTGGGGTGGTGGGGCTCTCGGGGGTGGGGCCCCGCGCTGGACCGCCCGGCGCGGTGGGGGGGCTGCTCTCCTGACTGGGCTGGGCCCTGCGCTCTGCGCTTCCGTACCTCACTGCGCTCGGGTGTTGGGGGCCCATGTGGTGGTCCTGTGGGCCCTGGTCTGGGTGCTTGGCCGGACTACCTGGCGGGCGGATCACCTCCATTGACCCCACAGTATGGGTGCGGGGGCGGGCCCTGGTCGGCGCTGCTGCCTCGGCGGGGGTCTTGGTGTGGGGATGTCTGGGAGCTCTCCCTCCTTTTTTTCTTTCCATTCCTTCATCCACTTCAGCTTAACATAACATTCACCTGAGCACAGGCGTCAGCTCACATTTGCACCTTCAAATAGTGTGCGTGTCAGAATGTAATGCTTTATATGTGTTGGTTGGTATGCACAAGTGTGCGTGTAAACTGGTTGTGGACAAGTTTGTGAACACTCTTGGAGCCGGCAGGTATGTTTGTAACAGCTGAGTGTGTGGACAGGCCCCGCCCATTTTAGACCAACACTCACTATTGTAATGGGTATAAGCTTCAGCATTTTGTTGCCTGTAGAATTACAATTCTACTTTCTCCTTCCATTAGTCATCCTCTAAAATCTATAACACCCCCCCCCCCCCCTCTCTTTTCCCCCTTTCTTTTTCCGTCCGGTCCAACAAAAAGAACACAAACAAAATTAATATTAATAAAGTTTCGTTGAAATTACAAAAGGGGCTTATACCAACATACATTTTGTGTTCCCAATGATTTATAACCCCCGATTGTAAGAGTAAAATCTGTCTAATGCAAGAGGCTCTCAGCTCATATCTGTTTGCTCAGCTGTTGGACAGGACAAGTTAGAAAAAAAAAAAAAAACAGAAACAGCTGGAGCCGTAACAGTTTTTTTTTTTTTAAATAAACAGAAGTGTAACGATATGTGACTATAAATGCCTCTGTGAGGCCTCAATGTGACTGAAAGCTTAAAAAAATTAATTAAAATGTCTTTCTCTTCATTAACTACAAATCCCAGCTTTCCTGGTTGAAGCTGCAGCCACGGAAGGTTGGAAAAGCTCCTGTTTGGTGAGATGTTGTTCTTCTCATTTCCAGACTTTCCCTGATTGACAAACATAAACTTATCTTTGTTTGACATTATGCTGATGACACCTGGATCTTCTCAGGTTTTTTTCTCTCTCTGACAGGAACTTCAGAAGGAAACTCCACATCTGTGATTGTTCTCGTCGGTTTCTCAGATTCCAGAAGTTTCTTGGTCTTCATCATAGACATCATCATTCTCTGGATGGTTCACTGAGGAGCTTCTTCAGTCAGAGATGTGTCATCGCTGTCAGACTCTACAACCACTCAAAGAGACAAGAATTACTGTTATTAATTATTTAAGTGTATTTTTGTTGTTTTATTGTAGATTTATGATATTTCTGTTTTTGTCTTCTCATGATAGAAACTTAAAAATTGATCATAAATTCTGGATTTTGAGTTAGTTCAGATCTTCACTGCAGATGCTGTTTGGATGGTTGATCAAAAAACAAGAAACACAGGAGATCCTTTTTATAACGTAGAGACAGAGAAGTGGGGTCAGAGGAAAATTCTTTTCTGTTAATTTTAATAGTTGAAAATAAAAAATATATAAATAAAAATAAAATTACCGGTAATTGTAGTGGAAGTTACAGTGAACGTGTTTGACGTTTCACTCTCCTAAACAGCAGGTGGCAGACATGAGCTCAGGACAGTCAAAACCGGAAGAACAAGAAAAAACGGTCATGATGAGGGTTGCCAGGTCGGGCGGTTTTCAGCGTATTTTAAGACTTTTTTTAACTTTACGGATAAAGTTTGCTTTTCGGCGGGTTTGGAGTCTGTTTGGCGGTTTTTTGTGTTCTTTAAAGTCATATCAACCTGTGAACCTCCATCAGCTCGTTAAATTTATTTGGAATTAACATCATGACCCGAAGAGAAAACAAATTCTCCGTTTTCAGAAGCCGTTGGAAAAAGCTGTTGAGGAATTTTGAAATCTTTTTTTGACAAAAATTGAACACATTTGAGTACAACATGAATAGAAATGTCTATGATAGAACTTTTAAAGACGCTTTCCTCAGTCGTACCAAACAAAAAGAATTTCAACAGTATCTTCTCAAGAAATACACAAAATAACATAAAAAATAATTAATCCTAAAAATAAAATGAAAATAAGGGTTTGATAGTTAAACTATTTATACAGTTATGTAGTTATACAATATATATACTTCTATATTGAAGTAATACAATTTTTTAAGACAAAATTTGTTTCTTAAGGAATAGTAAAATCAAGTTTTTTTTTTATTTATTTTTACCAATTTCTCTTGTAGAAAAAACAGAGTTCGGATTCAGTTTTCACTAAAAAGTTTTTAGTTTCATTGTTGAGGATCTTCGTTGGTCCAAACTGCGCATGCGGGAACAACTGCTGGCGGTTGCAGAGCCGCGACTCAATCTGGCAACCATAACCATGACGGAATCGTTTTAACCGTCATCCTTCACTCACGTGGAAATGATGAACAGTCTTTGTCTTTTGATTTTCTTATTTTGTGTGGATTTATGCAGTAGAAACGTTCAAAGTAAGTTCATAATAGTTCTGCTGTTTTTAAGTTTCATTTTCTAAAATAATATTGAAAACTTTGATCCTACAGCCGTTAAATTAAAAGAAAAAAAATTATCTGATTTTTATCGTTTTTAGTCTGAGAAATGTTGGGAAATTCTTCACAATATCCTGGTGAATTTTGTTATATCTTTGTTGTCTATTATTGGAAAGTGTTTATTTAAAAATGTTTGGACTCATAAAACTCCTGGATTCTGTTCTGATTTTCGTCATTAAAAGGAAAACTGTAAATATTATCTTTTGTTTCTGCAGTTTTTGAGGGTTTAGTCTGCTTTACATCCTAGATAATAATGTAAGGTCTGAAGCGGACTCACCTGAAGTTCTGGTTTCCAGTTGGGTTCAGATCATCTGATCCAGGAAACTCACAAACAAAATGTTTGGGATGAATTTCAGGGTCAAACAGAAAGTTTTTCTTCCATTACTGATCACTAATAGGATGAAAACACTTCACTGCCAAATTCTAAATGTTTTTACTCTTACAGAAATGATTTTAGTTTTTAAATGTGCTGAACCCAAAGAAAGCTAGAAATATTTTGTATATGAAGAAATAACATCAGCACCAACAAAATCCTCTTTAGAATTAAGTAAATAATGTATTTAACAACAAAACATTGATAACTGAGGCTGAAATGTGTTGACTGAGGAAAAAAAATCATGAAGGGGTTTTAAAAGGTACTTATGTGTTAGAAACTACAAATCCCAGAATTCCTGGTTGAAGCTGCAGCCATTAAAAAGTGAAATTCCCCGTTTGAGTTTTGGTGAGTTGTTGGTGTTTTTCACCTGCAGCATTTTCCTCTTTGACAGACTGTCCCATAACATGTCTTTGTTGAACATTATGCTGATGATACCTGGTTCTCTTTTAAGCTTCGTTCATTCAAATGCCCACTTCCAACAAAAAGTCTATGTAAATGTGCGTAACCACACGATTTTCATGTTCATGCATAGCTACGCAAATTTTACAACGGTTTTTGGGCTTGACGAACCAAAACTGTGGCCATTGAACTTTGACCAATCAGAGGCTGACTTGGTAATGATGTATACATGACGCCGCCTTCAATTCATGAAAGTTTCTGTTTTTGCATCCAAATCACAACATTTGAGCCGCTTCAACAATATACACCAAGCCTGTACCAACTGTAGGTGGCGGACATGTGCAAGTACAGTGGAAGTGGAAAGTATTCAGACCCCCTTATATGTTTCACTCTTTGTTATATTGCAGCCATTTGCTAAAATCCTTTCCCGGTAAGTTCATTTTTTTTTTCATTAATATACACACAGCACTCCATATTGACAAAAAAAAACATTTTTATTTATTATTTATTAAGAAAGGAAAAATGAAATATCACATGGTCCTAAGTATTTAGACTCTTTGCTGTGACACTCATATTGAACTCAGGTTCTGTCCATTTCTTCTGACCATCCTTGAGATGGTTCTACACCTTCATCTGAGTCCAGCTGTGTTTGAGTTTACTGATTGGACTTGATGAGGAAAGACACACATCTGTCTATTGAAGACTTTACAGCTCACAGTGATGTCAGAGCAAATGAGAATCATGAGGTCAAAGGAACTGCCTGAAGAGATCAGAGACAGAATTGTAGCAAAGCACAGATCTGACCACAGTTACAAATAAATATCTGCTGCACTTAAGGTTCCTAAGAGCACAGTAGCCTCCATTATCCGTAAATGGAAGATGTTCAGACATCCAGAAAGAGTGAAACATTTACAATGCAATGGAGAGAAAGATGAATGCAGCCAAGTACAGGGATATCCTGGACCAGAACCTTCTCCAGAGGGCTCAGGACCTCAGACTGGGCCAAAGGTTCAAAAAGACAATGACCCTAAACACACAGCTAAAATAACCAAGGAGTGGCTTCACTACAACTCTGTGATTGTTCTCGTTCCTGTCTGTCTGTTTCCAGGTGAAACTCTTCTCTTTGCTGCTCCTGGTGATGATGTCATCCTGCCGTGCTGCCTGGACTCTGAGGTGGACCTGCAGGATCAGACCGTGGAGTGGTCCAAACTGGAGGTGAAGCCTGATCCGGCGGACAGGCAGGGCCGCATCCCTTATGTGTATCTTTACCGGAACAGGAAGATCGTGACTAAAGCCATGATGGAGACGTTTATCCCGAGAGTTTCTCTGAGTGAAGACGGACTAAAACATGGAAAAGGGACATTAAAGATCAGGAACGTGTCGCTCCAGGATGAGGGGAAGTACAGATGCTTCATTCCTGGGAAGAACTTCAGGGAGACGGTTCAGCTGGTTGTTGGTGAGTTTCTCTGCAGGTTCTCCCTCAGATGAAGAACATTTGTCCTGAACGGCAGTCAGGAAATGATGTCATCTCTTTGTTTCAGAGCCAAACGGAGTCAGAGCTCCAACCATGGAAACATCCCAGTTTAACATCAACATCTCCGCTCCAGATCCAGGAGGAGAGCAGACCAACATCTGGATCAGACGCTCCAGACCGGGTCTTTGGATCAATCTTGTAGTTTGTGCCTCATTGATCTTGTCAGCTGTTTTTGTCGTTAAAATGAGAGAGAGAAAGAAAACGTAAGTGATGAATTCACTAAATGTAATCTCTAGTTTCTCCTGATATTCTGTAAAGCAGTGATCCTCAAACCCCAGCAGCAAACCAGTTCTGGTCCGTGGTACCGATCTGCAAAGAAAAAACACAACTTTCATTTTTACAGTTTTACTTGTACTCTGATTCTGAAGGAAGTTTTATTTTGAAAAACTACAGGATTCAGTCCTGTCGTTCTTTACACACGTCCAGTCGCTTGATCACGTGTTGAAAATCCATTTGCTATATTTTTATAGCGGTTGTGCTGAATAAAACCCTCCAAGCTCACAAAGTTAATAACCGTATTTGAACAGTTTCTTTTGACAGAAAAGATCAGAGAGAAATCGAAGAAAAGCCCTCCATTTCAAAATAAAAGCTGCATCACAGACAAAAGCCAGTAGTAAAGTAGTTCAAACGGTGGATTCATATTTATTATTATATATATTTTCTTCTGACGTTAGCATCTGATTCATTTTTCAGCTTCCACTTTGACAATTGTGGGTTAAGGGAAACTATCACATTTGAATGATTCCTACACAAAATCTAGTGAACAAATAAAGTTTAAAGCAGTTGCAGATATTTTTCAGAGGATGAAGAGAAATTTTACCCTCAAAAGTGAAACTGGAAGCTTCAGTCTCGTACAGACAAGTCTATAAAAATATCGTCTGACATTATTCCGGTCCACTGGTTTAGACAGTTTGTATTTTCATGAAAGTCACACATTTAAAACATGCTGACTCATCAGAGCTGCTGCTCTGTCTCTACAGGTGAAGGTTCAAGCAGCCACATGGGGGCGCTACAGACCTGCTACCGTGACAACCTGTAAGTATGAACCTAAAAAATGAACTCAATTAATACATTAGAAAAACAAGAGACTTCTTTTAGAATCTGGACTTTTATTGTGAAAGGCTAACAAAAAGACGTTTGAATGGAGAATTCTGACTTAATGTTATCCTCTGCATCCTTCCTCCTCATGTCTTTCTCTGCAGTTATGCTCATAAGTTTACATACGCTGGAAGAAATGATACATTTTAGGATATTTTTCAGAGAATATGTATAATAATATCAAACCTTTTTTTCCACTCATGGTTAGTGGTTGGATTAAGTCTTTTTTTTTTTTTCTTAAAGAGTGTTAACACATTTTAAATCAAAATGACAAACAGAAACTTCCCAAATTACACAAATCCAAAGATGCACAAATAAGTCTTCCTTCTGGCGACTTGACCATGGAGCCCGTTTTTCCTCAGGCGTCTCCTTATTGTACATCGTGAAACATCCTCACCACAGTTTTTTTTAGAGTCCTGGATTGTGGTTTTTCTTTGCATCCCTAAACATTTTTCAGAAATGTTTGTGACCATGGTTTGGTTTCAACAGAGCTCCTGACTTTCCTCTTCTTGATCAAAGTTTGAACACTGCATTCAGTACCTTCTTACACCCTTTCCTGTTTTTTTA
The DNA here is from genome assembly GCA_014656515.1 of Oryzias celebensis. NCBI lineage: Eukaryota > Metazoa > Chordata > Actinopteri > Beloniformes > Adrianichthyidae > Oryzias > Oryzias celebensis. The sequence continues at coordinate 2,276,961 of BNCR01000016.1, forward strand.
CAGTCCAGTCACCTTTTCCCATAGATCTTTTGACAGCTGTGTAGCTTTTCCCGTGTTTCAGGATCCAGAGACGCAGCAGCACTGGATGAAGGATGCAAGGGTCTGCTGGGAGCCCAGAAACTCCAAGACCATTTGTGCAAACATGTTGACTACAGACAAACCAGTCACCAGTGAGGACAGTTAGCTTTAGCTGCCATTCAAACCCTTTTGTATCAGTTTGTGTTCATGTTTTCAGAACAAAGTCATCAGGGTATGTAAACTTTTAAACGGATCATTAAGGAAGATTCTGTTGTCATGATTCAAAAAGAGTAAACAGATTTTTTATGATTAAATGGCTTCATCCAAACACTTACTGTGAGTTATCATTCACATTCTCTGAAAAATGACCAAGAAATCCCAATTTCTTCCAGGTAAACTTATGATCACGACTGTATATCCATGAACGTCTTCTTTGGTCTTCCTCTTCTTTCCTGGCAGCTCCAACCTCATCATCCTTTCAGCATTTTTAAACGTGCTCTGCTGAGGGCGAGTGAACGTAGCTTAAAAGAGAAGCAGGTGTCATCAGCATAATGTTCAACAAAAAACATGTTCAGGAAAAGTCTGCTAAAAAATAATCTTGACATCATCACTGTTCCTCCTTTCAGCGTCTGCGTTCCTGCATTGATCTCCAATCATCTACCATTAACCGTTCCTCTGCTGGATGCATGCTTGATCTTCTCCTGTTTTCTGTTGTTCTGCACCATTATTGAGTTTTTTTAATGAAACGTTCCTCTGGTTCAGTGACGCGTTTCCTCCGTTCTGACTGAGTGTTGAAGCATTGAAGCTGCAGCTTCTAACCTTCTTTCTCCTGAAGGTCCTGCTGCTGCTGCTGCTGCTGCTGGAAGAATCTGCTCAGACTGAGTCCTACAGGGATTGACCTCCACGCTACAACCATCAGAAATGTGAAGATTGGAATATTTCAAGCAATCAAAGCAGAAATTATATTTGATTGGAGAAACACATACATTCAGATACACCAGTGAATAATTCAATTATTACTCCTAAACATAAAACACAAATTTGCTCATTTGCATATAGTTCATAAGTCATAGTTTCAAAAGTCATAACGTTAAGATCAAGTGATGAACACCTTTCAATAACTGAAGTTATTTATTTGTATTTTATATTTTTTGTTTGTGATTTGGTCAAAGTCATTGTTGTGATACTTGAAGTTACAGATATGGTAATGCTGTGAAAGTAAAAAGGTCCATATTCTGTCAATTGTCCATGGTTGGTATTCCTTCTTGTGCCGTCTGACCGCCGTCCTTCTGGTTTTACCAAAGTTTATCTAGTTCTCTGACGTCTGCAGACTGTTTAAGGTCTGTGTCCTGCAGCTGGATAAGTTGAGATCAGATTGTCTGCAGGTCAGAACTCTGCTGAAAATCAGGGACACTGTTGGCTTTTGGAGATGATGGTAGATCTCAGGCAGCTTGATTTTTGATGATCACATGACTATTTCTTATTGCATTTGTTTGTTCAGACATTCATGATCAAACACGTCAGTCTTTCATGTAGTTGACAAACAGAACATTGGACCGATCTGGTGGAGCGAGTGGTTTAACGAAGAAATGAACAAAGAACGTCAGACGGTTTCATGTTTTTGTGGACAGAAGTTTGTCGTTTTTATTTGGACTTCATGAAGAACTGAACCATCAGAGCTGCTATAGAGGAACCACATGAGTAGAAACGTATAAACGTTCCAACAACAGCATTCATATGTCAAGAAAAATGGCGACTGAACTGACTTCATTTGTTTGGAGTGAATCTTTTTTCATGGATGACGTCACTCAAAGAACTGCAGCATCTTCACAGAGAAAACGATTCAGACTATAAACTGGAGGATTCATCTTTTTATTGATTTGACCAATTTAGTATAAAAGCTGCTTTTCTGCAGAGAAATTTGACTCTAAAATAAATAAAAATAAAGTATTTAAGTTGTGCGGTTTGCATTTCTTTGTTGCAAAGGTAATACTGATGCATATCAGAGCAGCTTCATGAAAAACAGCAGCAATATGAAGACACTAGAAGTTTTAAACAGTCAACAAAATCTGTGCAACGACAACCTTAACCTCTGGTCAGTTTGAAAAAACCCCTGAGATTCTCAGGTAGTTTCAACTGGTCAGTTCACTTTGTTCTGGTAGAATTTCTACATTTCAGCTCAAACATCTTTGATGTTCTGAAGAACAGCAGCAAACACAGGATTCTGAGCAGACCTGCTGCGGGTCCGTTCCTGCAGGAAAACATGAACCAAACTAAACTCCAACGGTTCTGATCAACCTGCTTCAACAGTTCAAACCAAACATCTGGAATCCAAAAACCAGCTCAGACTTTCAGACTTTACGGTGATCCAGCTCAGAGTTCTTGAGTTAAGAAACTTGAACGCAGATCCAGTGACTCCAAATGTCTGAAGGAGCTCAGACGCTCAGGCAGAAACGGGTCAGAACCAGAGCGTGGTCACTTCCTCACACGCCGGTTTTAATCCACTGAAACGTGGCTGTGACGGGCGTGTAGCGTCTCCATGAGGCCGCAGCTTCAGAAACGCTCTACAGTCCTTGAAGACGAGCAAAGCAGCTTTGGAGAGATGGGATGTTGTCACACCAGAAGAGGTTTCTGAAACAAGAAGAAACAAAGGATGTAAGAACCTGAAGATTCCTCCAGAAAGAGGAGAGATCAGAGAATTCAGGACTCACTTTTTGTCGTCTCCTCTGACAGATCCAATCAGCACAGAGGATGGATGTGGTCAGAGAAAGAACTAAGGCAAAAAGTCCAAAAGCGATCCAAAGACCCGGTCTGGAGCGACTGATCCAGATGTTGGTCTGCTGTCTTAATGGATCTGGAGCGGAGATGTTGATGTTAAACTGGGATGTTTCCATGGTTGGAGCTCTGACTCCGTTTGGCTCTGAAACAAAGAGATGACATCATTTCCTGACTGCTGTTCAGGACAAATGTTCTTCATCTGAGGGAGAACCTGCAGAGAAACTCACCAACAACCAGCTGAACCGTCTCCCTGTGGTCCAATCCATGAATGAAGCATCTGTACTTCCCCTCATCCTGGAGCGACACGTTCCTGATCTTTAACGCCACGTCTCCTCGTTTTAGTCCGTCTTCACTCAGAGAAACTCTTGGGCTAAACGTCTCCAACATGTATTTGGTCATGGTCTTCCTGCTCCGGTAAAGATACACATAACGGACGCGACCCTGCCTGTCCGCCGGATCAGGCTTCACCTCCAGTTTGGACTATTCCACGATGTGATCCTGCAGGTCCACCTCAGAGTCCAGACGGCACGGCAGGATGACATCATCACCAGGAGCAGCAGAGAGAAAAGTTTCTCCTGGAAACGCAAAGAAAATCAGAATAAACTTGTCTGAAGTTTAGACTCTTATATCATTCTGAACAAAAAGTGAAATCCAGAAAGTATCAGCAACAGTTTGTCTCAAACATTTTTACTGATTCTAGTCTCCAAATGTATCAGAAATGTTGAACTCCTGACTATATTTTCAGTGTAAACTCCAACCCTCCCCTACAGTGTGGGTCAGATCCTGCTCCTCCATCTCCTCCCTTTGATTCTATCCATCCTCCAGCCCTCTTTCATTACTGCTCTCATCCCTCCTCTCTGCAGCTTCATCCATCCGTCCTCTTTCTTCCACTGTTCTGGTTCTGGGAGGTGGTGACAGCAGTTGAAACAAAAACCAGACTTTCCTCTTCCTGGATCTTCTCTGCTCAGAGACACACGGCTGGAACACCTCCTTAGACAAATGTCTAGGACCTCCATCTTTGCTGGATCTTTATGATGTAAAGAATCCCTGGATCTACAACGAGGAGACTTACAGGTTCTGATTATGATGATTATGTGGATCAAGCTGCTGCTCAGGTCGAACAGGGTCCAGAAAGTCTTCATGAAGGACCTTATATTCACAGAACACCCTCTACAGAACAAAAGCCTACTTCAAATCAACAGAACAAATATGAACTGACTGAGAAAACTCCAAAGAACTCTTAAGAAGTGCTCCACTGTTGGAACACAACCTTCTCAAAGTAGAACCACCATTCCATCCTGTCATTCCAGTGATACTGTCCTCAACAATCACATGATGCTGCAGAGATGTTTCAACCAAAACAGATCCACAGCATCCAGAGAACTGATGTACTGAGAACGGACTTCCTCCATCCAGAGAACCAAAGATCCTTAACTTCAGTTTGAGTGATGGACAAAAACATCCCGTATCTTCTCAACTCCAGGGTTAAGATTGAGATTCACTTTTTCAACAAAATGCAATAATGATTTACTATGACATATAGAATTGCACCATTTTAAAAAGCTGCTGTGTTTCTTTACTCAAACCACCTGTTTCTGTGTAAAGGTAATGAAAGCTTCGTTCTGGAGCTCACACTTTCATGTCAACTTGCTTCTCTGATGACATTTGTGTTCTTGTGTACAAAACACAGGAGGAGCAGGGCAGTGGAGGGAGGGAAGGTGAACTAGCAACAGTCCAGGATGTGAACAGGTGATCTGACTGAGAGGAAAAGCAGGTAGGCGATGGGGGAGGAGTTTAGATGATTCCAGGAAGGACACATCAAACTGCTGCTTCCAAAGGAATACTTTCATAAATATTTTGATTCATTAAATAACAAACTTCATTGGATTTACTGGATTATATAAAAAAATGAAGGAAAAAAAAAATCAAACCGCAGGAAAGTGAAATGCATTCAGCGTTTATATAGGCTACAATGTTTTCTATAATTTTTGTTTCATCTTTTTGCTAATTTGTCTATTTACTGATTTGGTTAACAAAGTAACATATTATCATAATATATGATATTTGCATTTACTGCTTGTAAGCAGGATTATAATTATTGGGGGCGGGGCTTGTATGGGTTCATGATAAGACTTCAAACAGTCGAAACTGCAACTGAATAAGTCAAGTTTCATCATACCACAAAATACATCTGTCCAAAGAATGTAGGTCTGTAAATGTGTAAAAAGGGACCTGCATGCCCATAAAAAAGATTTGCATTTGTGAAAAAACAATTCAACGTTGTTCGAGCATTTCTTTTTTTTTTTTTTTTTTGGCAGAAACGAAACAAAAAGAACTGCGTGTGAGATCCTGAAGTTCTGGTTGTGAATTATCTGTCTTTACACGCCAGCTAGCTCCCTCCCTCCCCGCCCGACTTTCCGGATCTATGAAGGACGCTGCTATAATTAGAAGTACAGTGTTCTCAGTGCCATAATGGTTAGAGGGAAGACAAGAAAGCCTTCTTACTCTGCGGTAGTTGGTAGTTCGATTCCTGAGTCTTCCACAGAGGGTTTTTTTCATTATTTTTATTTATTTTTTTCTTTTGCTGACTTTTAGCAGCGGTTTTAGTTTGATTGTAGTTAGTGTAGTTTTCTGGAAACATTTAATGTGTTCTGTCCCAGAGAAATAAACACAATTGAAAAGGAAGAGAATTATTAAAGATTAAGACAGTAGAGCGTTCTTACAGCGTCAGAATCTTGTCTTTAAAAACTAAAGAACAGAACATTCATGGACTTACCGTCAACATGTTTACAGAACCAGAACAAAGTCAACGTTAAAATCCACAGAGAAGAAGCAGAAACAGATGAGAGTTCTGCTGATAACATGATGAACACGAACAGAGGAGGACAGACTCCAACATGAAAGAGGAAGTAGTTCATAATCTACTGCATTTATCCTTCTGTCTACAACAGAAAGTGGACTTTTGTTCTTTTCTGTCAGAACCAGGTAAAGATTCTCTTCAAAGTGAGATTTCCTCTAAATAACTAAAGTTAGTAAACAGTTCAACACAGAACAAATGTAATAGTTTGAAGAACAACTGAACCCAAACCGTCTGAAAACCTAAAGCAGGAATATGGAGGATTGAACACAAAAATACACGAAACTGAACTTTAGATTGTTTTGTTCAGTTAGAAAATAATCTTTTGGATTCTTATGTTTAAAAATCTGACTCTGGAAAACCAAACAGAACTCTGAGCTGAAACAGAAACACAGACTTCAACTTCTAGAACTAAAGAACAGAACATTCATGAACTTACCGCCAACATGATTCCAGAACCAGAACAAAGTCAACGTTAAAATCCACAGAGAAGAAGCAGAACCAGAGTTCTGCTGAGAACATGACGAACACGAACAGACAGATCGGGACAGAGTCACTGGTACAACTGCAGCTGCTTTACAAACAGGCTCCTCCTCTTCAGTATTCAGCACTTCGGGGATTTTGCCGAACATGTTTTTGCTGAACACTTTTGAAACTGTGAAAGAGGAAGTAACAGAGATCTGTAAAGCCGTGGTGTCTGATTGAGGAACGAGCTGACCCATAATCATCATGTTCATGTCAAGAATGAGGAACATCATCCGGAAACACGCAAACAAAGTCTGTTCCTGAAAACTCCGGTTTGAGGTTCATGGACTATCTCACAGCTGGAGATAGAAGCAAGAATTCCTCGGTGTCCCTCAGTGGAAAAAGCAGAACAAGACGGTTTACTTCAGCGGGGCGAGAGCGTTCATCAATAAAGAAGTTCGACCCACACAAATATGGAACAGAACCGAACCTAAACGTTCAAGATTGTGTTGTTTTTAACTTCAGTTGTATTTCAATATGACTCTCTCACTTTAGTATGATCTGTGCTTTTATCTATTTTAGATTACTTTTAGTTTAATCGATCGTCTCACATTTGTATTATTTTAGATTCTTATCTTTGTAGGTAGAAGTTTAACATTTTAAACAGATCTGCTGAAAACATGAGGAACACAGATTGACAGGTGAGGACAGAGACTCACAAACAACAGCCGCGTATGAGCCTGGATTTAACTACAAAAACTCACGGCTGATGGAGCGTTTATGCATCAACCTGCGAGAGAGAGAAGGAGACACTAAGAAAAATGGGGCGTTTATGCTTCAACCTGCGAGAGAGAGAAGGAGACACTAAGAAAAATGGGGCGTTTATGCTTCAACCTGCGAGAGAGAGAAGGAGACACTAAGAAAAATGGGGCGTTTATGCTTCAACCTGCGAGAGAGAGAAGGAGACACTAAGAAAAATGGGGCGTTTTGCTTCAACCTGCGAGTCTCCGCCCTCAGTCACCAGTCACCTGAAGTTTAAAGTTCTCTCTCCGCCCCTTCGGCTTCGGTTTCAGCCAACAGAAAAACTGCCTGAAAACAGGTTTCCGTCCGTTTCAATAAACGAGTTCCACAAAGTGTCTGAGTTAGAGTCACTTCGTTCTCAAAGTAACAGTAACGTTTGCTTTGTGATTTATTTCATGGAAAAATGTCAAGTTTTCATCCATAATTGATCACAAAAAAGCTGGAAGTTGATTTTACTGCATTTATTTATCATGACAATGATGTAGCTGTCTCAACATGTTTTGCAGTTTGTAATATTTTATTTGTATTTTTCCTTTTTGTACATTTGTTTTACATTCAATTTTTGTCTGATTGCTGACCCCGTGTGGTGAACAAAATAAGACTGTGCACGCGCTGTTCACGTGTTCTCAGGAGTGTAATTTGTCTTTCTTTTGTCAGTTTTTCACGGTGATTTGTGTGATTTGTGAAAATAAACAACCAAAAGATCAGCAGTCGAAGTGTGGCCCTTTTATGACCAGATTGAATAAAGCAGTAGCTATAAATGATAAATGTGTGTTTACACTAAATATAATAATTATTAATGCTGTGATTTTTTTTTATTTAATTAACTTAACCCAGAAATAATAAACCAAATATTAAAAATATTATTTTTAGTGCATTTTTCTCCGAGTCACAATGGTGAAATGCATTTATTTTTATTTGTTTGGTTCTTAAAAAAATAAACAGAAGTATAACGATAAGTGACTATAAATGACTCTGTGAGGCTTTAATGTGAATGTTTCTGTTTCAAAACTGAAAACATTAAAAGAAATAAAAACGTTTTTGTCTTTATAAACTACAAATCCCAGTTTTCCTGGTTGAAGCTGCAGCCACGGAGGGTTGGAAAAGCTCCTGTTTGGTGAGATGTTGTTCTTCTCATTTCCAGACTTTCTCTGATTGACAAACATAAACTTATCTTTGTTTGACATTATGCTGATGACACCAAAACCTTTTGGGGGTTTTTTTAGTCTCTCTGACAGGAGCTTCAGAGCAAAACTCCACATCTGTGATTGTTCTCGTTGGTTTCTCAGATTCCAGAGGTTTCTTGGTCTTCATCATAGGCATCATCATCCTCTGGATGGTTCACTGAGGAGCTTCTTCAGTCAGACTTTAACACATCACTGCAGGAAAAAAGATCCTTCTTCCTGTCAGCTTTTAGACTCTACAACTCAGAGGCTCAATAATTCTTGTTGTTATTATTTTTAGTGTTTGTATTCTTTAAATTTATCTCTGTTTTTTGTCTTTTCCTGATGGAAACGTATAAGTTCTGGATTTCATTTTATTTTAAACTGTGAGTAAATGAATGACATAATGTGTTCCTGCTGCTTCAGTGAAGCTGGATAATGAAGCTGAAGGATAATTTCAGGTAAGGAGCAAAGATTTGCAGAAGATGGAACCACAGCTCTACAGCCGTGAGAAAGAACAGTGTTGTGTTTACGGGCTGCTGGAAAATGAAGAGTTCTTATTACAAGAGGTCAGAGTTCAGATGCTGTTTGGATGGTTGATCAAAGTTCAGGAAACGCGGGAGATCATGTTTATAACGTAGAGAAGAAGGAGAAAAAGAAGACAGGTGGGATCAGAAGAAACTTCTGTCGTTTCTTCTGATTGTAGTTCAGTTCCAGAATCTGTTTTGCCGCTTCCTCCTCCCGGACAGCAGGTGGCAGACGTGAGCACAGGACGGTCCACGCCGCCGCCGCCGGACAGAATGACAGAAGAAAAACTGTTTTTTTAAACGTCATCTTTTGCTCACGTGGACAGAATGAATGGGCTTTTTCTGCTGACTCTTTTATTTTATCTGACATTGTTCTGCAGAAATGTTCAAAGTAAGTTCATAAATGTTGTTTTTAAGTTTCATTTTGTAAAATATTATTGAACACTTTGATGTTTCAGCCTTTAAATAAAAAAAAAAAAACAAAAAAACTTTAACAATCTGATTCTTATCGTTTTCAGTCTGTAAGAAATGTTTGAAATGTTTTTCTATATTATTCTGATGAATTCCGTCTTTAAAAGTCCTTTATTTCAGCACATTTTTAACAGTTTTATTTCTGTTTATTGTTTTTATCAGAATGTGTTTTTAATGTGTGGATTCATAAAACTCCAGAATTGTGTTCAGATTCTCCTCATTAAAAGGAAATGGGTAAAAATAGCATCTCTCTCTGTTCTTTTTAAGAGTTTAGTCTGCTCCACATCCTGTAGAGGAAGACCATTTTGATGAATGGATTAATGCTGACACACCTGAAGTTCTGCTGAAGCTGGTTCTGGATCATCTGATCAGTAAACTACACACTCTGGAACAAACAGATTCAGTTTATGATGAATTTCAGGGTAAAATATAAAGTTTTCCATTCATTTCTGATCACTAATGAATGAAAATACATTTCACAGCTTTTAGTTACTCTTGCTGTTATGATTATTTATTTAAATGGGCTAAACCCCAAAACGAAATATCACATTTGGATTATGGATATGAAAAGTGTCATAAACACAAACAAAATCGTCTTTTCATCGTTACTTTTGAATAAAAAATACATTTTAGTTCATTTTTGTTGTCGTTATGACACTGAAACTGAAATGTGTTGATTGAGAAATCAAATAAAACTAAAATAATAGAAAATAGATTATTTTGTGTTAGAAACTACAAATCCCAGACTTCCTGGTTGAAGCTGCAGCCATTAAAGATGAATTGGTGTTTTCCACCTGCAGCGTTATGTTATTGCATAGCTACACAAATTTTACAACTGTTTTTGGGCTTGATGAACATAAACTGCGGCCATTGAACTTTGACCAATCAGAGACTCTGACCTGGTAATGATGTATAGACGACGTCTCCTTCAAATCTCAAAAGTGTCTGTGTTTACATGCCCGTTGTGGTTGTAGATTTAGTTTTTTTTTCCTTTTGTTCCCTGTCTGACCAGAACTTCAGAAAAAGCATCACTTCTGTGATTGTTCTCGTTCCCGTCCGTCTGTTTCCAGGTGAAACTCTTCTCTTTGCTGCTCCTGGTGATGATGTCATCCTGCCGTGCTGCCTGGACTCTGAGGTGGACCTGCAGGATCAGACCGTGGAGTGGTCCAAACTGGAGGTGAAGCCTGATCCGGCGGACAGGCAGGGCCGCGTCCCTTATGTGTATCTTTACCGGAACAGGAAGATCGTGACTAAAGTCATGATGGAGACGTTTATCCCGAGAGTTTCTCTGAGTGAAGACGGACTAAAACGAGGAGATGTAGCGTTAAAGATCAGGAACGTGTCGCTCCAGGATGAGGGGAAGTACAGATGCTTCATTCATGGGAAGAACTTCAGGGAGACGGTTCAGCTGGTTGTTGGTGAGTTTCTCTGCAGGTTCTCCCTCAGATGAAGAACATTTGTCCTGAACAGCAGTCAGGAAATGATGTCATCTCTTTGTTTCAGAGCCAAACGGAGTCAGAGCTCCAACCATGGAAACATCCCAGTTTAACATCAACATCTCCGCTCCAGATCCAGGAGGAGAGCAGACCAACATCTGGATCAGTCGCTCCAGACCGGGTCTTTGGATCAATCTTGTAGTTTGTGCCTCATTGATCTTGTCAGCTGTTTTTGTCGTTAAAATGAGAGAGAGAAAGAAAACGTAAGTGATGAATTCACTAAATGTAATCTCTAGTTTCTCCTGATATTCTGTAAAGCAGTGATCCTCAAACCCCAGCAGCAAACCAGTTCTGGTCCGTGGTACCGATCTGCAACGAAAAAACACAACTTTCATTTTTACAGTTTTACTTGTACTCTGATTCTGAAGGAAGTTTTATTTTGAAAAACTACAGGATTCAGTCCTGTCGTTCTTTACACACGTCCAGTCGCTTGATCACGTGTTGAAAATCCATTTGCTATATTTTTATAGCGGTTGTGCTGAATAAAACCCTCCAAGCTCACAAAGTTAATAACCGTATTTGAACAGTTTCTTTTGACAGAAAAGATCAGAGAGAGATCGGAGAAAAGCCCTCCATTTCAAAATAAAAGCTGCATCACAGACAAAAGCCAGTAGTAAAGTAGTTCAAACGGTGGATTCACATTTATTATTATATATATTTTCTTCTGACGTTAGCGTCTGATTCATTTTTCAGCTTCCACTTTGACAATTGTGGGTTAAGGGAAACTATCACATTTGAATGATTCCTACACAAAATCTAGTGAACAAATAAAGTTTAAAGCAGTTGCAGATATTTTTCAGAGGATGAAGGGAAATTTTACCCTCAAAAGTGAAACTGGAAGCTTCAGTCTCGTACAGACAAGTCTATAAAAATATCATCTGACATTATTCCGGTCTACTGGTTTAGACAGTTTGTATTTTCATGAAAGTTACACATTTAAAACATGCTGACTCATCAGAGCTGCTGCTTTGTCTCTACAGGTGAAGGTTCAAGCAGCCACATGGGGGCGCTACAGACCTGCTACCGTGACAACCTGTAAGTATGAACCTAAAAAATGAACTCAATTAATACATTAGAAAAACAAGAGACTTCTTTTAGAATCTGGACTTTTATTGTGAAAGGCTAACAAAAAGACGTTTGAATGGAGAATTCTGACTTAATGTTATCCTCTGCATCCTTCCTCCTCATGTCTTTCTCTGCAGTTATGCTCATAAGTTTACATACACTGGAAGAAATGATACATTTTAGGATATTTTTCAGAGAATATGTATAATAATATCAAACCTTTTTTTCCACTCATGGTTAGTGGTTGGATTAAGTCTTTTTTTTTCTTAAAGAGTGTTAACACATTTTAAATCAAAATGACAAAGATGCACAAATAAGTCTTCCTTCTGGCGACTTGACCATGGAGCCCGTTTTTCCTCAGGCGTCTCCTTATTGTACATCGTGAAACATCCTCACCACAGTTTTTTTAGAGTCCTGGATTGTGGTTTTTCTTTGCATCCCTAAACATTTTTCAGAAATGTTTGTGACCATGGTTTGGTTTCAACAGAGCTCCTGACTTTCCTCTTCTTGATCAAAGTTTGAACACTACATTCAGTACCTTCTTACACCCTTTCCTGTTTTTTTACAGTCCAGTCACCTTTTCCCATAGATCTTTTGACAGCTGTGTAGCTTTCCCCGTGTCTCAGGATCCAGAGACGCAGCAGCACTGGATGAAGGATGCAAGGGTCTGCTGGGAGCCCAGAAACTCCAACATGTTGACTACAGACAAACCAGTCACCAGTGAGGACAGTTAGCTTTAGCTGCCATTCAAACCCTTTTGTATCAGTTTGTGTTCATGTTTTCAGAACAAAGTCATCAGGGTATGTAAACTTTTAAACGGATCATTAAGGAAGATTCTGTTGTCATGATTCAAAAAGAGTAAACAAATTTTTTATGGCATTAAATGGCTTCATCCAAACACTTACTATGAGTTATCATTCACATTCTCTGAAAAATGACCAAGAAATCCCAATTTCTTCCAGGTAAACTTATGATCACGACTGTATATCCATGAACGTCTTCTTTGGTCTTCCTCTTCTTTCCTGGCAGCTCCAACCTCATCATCCTTTCAGCATTTTTAAACGTGCTCTGCTGAGGGCGAGTGAACGTAGCTTAAAAGAGAAGCAGGTGTCATCAGCATAATGTTCAACAAAAAACATGTTCAGGAAAAGTCTGCTAAAAAATAATCTTGACATCATCACTGTTCCTCCTTTCAGCGTCTGCGTTCCTGCATTGATCTCCAATCATCTACCATTAACCGTTCCTCTGCTGGATGCATGCTTGATCTTCTCCTGTTTTCTGTTGTTCTGCACCATTAGAGTTTTTTTAATGAAGCGTTCCTCTGGTTCAGTGAGGCGTCTCCTCCGTTCTGACTGAGTGTTGAAGCATTGAAGCTGCAGCTTCTAACCATCTTTCTCCTGAAGGTCCTGCTGCTGCTGCTGCTGCTGCTGGAAGAATCTGCTCAGACTGAGTCCTACAGGGATTGACCTCCACGCTACAACCATCAGAAATGTGAAGATTGGAATATTTCAAGCAATCAAAGCAGAAATTATATTTGATTGATTGGAGAAACACATTCAGATACACCAGTGAATAATTCAATTATTACTCCTAAACATAAAACACAAATTTGCTCATTTGCATATAGTTCATAAGTCATAGTTTCAAAGTCATAACATGAAGATCAAGTGATGAACGCCTTTCAATAACTGAAGTTATTTATTTGTATTTTATATTTTTTGTTTGTGATTTGGTCAAAGTCATTGTTGTGATACTTGAAGTTACAGATATGGTAATGCTGTGAAAGTAAAAAGGTCCATATTCTGTCAATTGTCCATGGTTGGTATTCCTTCTTGTGCCGTCTGACCGCCGTCCTTCTGGTTTTACCAAAGTTTATCTAGTTCTCTGACGTCTGCAGACTGTTTAAGGTCTGTGTCCTGCAGCTGGATAAGTTGAGATCAGATTGTCTGCAGGTCAGAACTCTGCTGAAAATCAGGGACACTGTTGGTTTTTGGAGATGATGGTAGATCTCAGGCAGCTTGATTTTTGATGATCACATGACTATTTCTTATTGCATTTGTTTGTTCAGACATTCATGATCAAACACGTCAGTCTTTCATGTAGTTGACAAACAGAACATTGGACCGATCTGGTGGAGCGAGTGGTTTAACGAAGAAATGAACAAAGAACGTCAGACGGTTTCATGTTTTTGTGGACAGAAGTTTGTCGTTTTTATTTGGACTTCATGAAGAACTGAACCATCAGAGCTGCTTTAGAGGAACCACATGAGTAGAAACGTATAAACGTTCCAACAACAGCATTCATATGTCAAGAAAAATGGCGACTGAACTGACTTCATTTGTTTGGAGTGAATCTTTTTTCATGGATGACGTCACTCAAAGAACTGCAGCATCTTCTCAGAGAAAAAGATTCAGACTATAAACTGGAGGATTCATCTTTTTATTGATTTGACAGATTTAGTATAAAAGCTGCTTTTCTGCAGAGAAATTTGACTCTAAAATAAATAAAAGTAAAGTATTTAAGTTGTGCGGTTTGCATTTCTTTTTTGCAAAGGTAATACTGATGCATATCAGAGCAGCTTCATGAAAAACAGCAGCAATATGAAGACACTAGAAGTTTTAAACATTCAACAAAATCTGTGCAACGACAACCTTAACCTCTGGTCAGTTTGAAAAAACCCCTGAGATTCTCAGGTAGTTTCAACTGGTCAGTTCACTTTGTTCTGGTAGAATTCCTACATTTCAGCTCAAACATCTTTGATGTTCTCTAGAAGAACAGCAGCAAACACAGGATTCTGAGCAGACCTGCTGCGGGTCAGTTCCTGCAGGAAAACATGAACCAAACTAAACTCCAACGGTTCTGATCAACCTGCTTCAACAGTTCAAACCAAACATCTGGAATCCAAAAACCAGCTCAGACTTTCAGACTTTACGGTGATCCAGCTCAGAGTTCTTGAGTTAAGAAACTTGAACGCAGATCCAGTGACTCCAAATGTCTGAAGGAGCTCAGACGCTCAGGCAGAAACGCGTCAGAACCAGAGCGTGGTCACTTCCTCACACGCCGGTTTTAATCCACTGAAACGTGGCTGTGACGGGCGTGTAGCGTCTCCATGAGGCCGCAGCTTCAGAAACGCTCTACAGTCCTTGAAGACGAGCAAAGCAGCTTTGGAGAGATGGGATGTTGTCACACCAGAAGAGGTTTCTGAAACAAGAAGAAACAAAGGATGTAAGAACCTGAAGATTCCTCCAGAAAGAGGAGAGATCAGAGAATTCAGGACTCACTTTTTGTCGTCTCCTCTGACAGATCCAATCAGCACAGAGGATGGATGTGGTCAGAGAAAGAACTAAGACAAAAAGTCCAAGATTGATCCAAAGACCCGGTCTGGAGCGACTGATCCAGATGTTGGTCTGTTCTCCTCCTGGATCTGGAGTGGAGATGTTGATGTTAAACTGGGATGTTTCCATGGTTGGAGCTCTGACTCCGTTTGGCTCTGAAACAAAGAGATGACATCATTTCCTGACTGCTGTTCAGGACAAATGTTCTTCATCTGAGGGAGAACCTGCAGAGAAACTCACCAACAACCAGCTGAACCGTCTCCCTGAAGTTCTTCCCAGGAATGAAGCATCTGTACTTCCCCTCATCCTGGAGCGACACGTTCCTGATCTTTAATGTCCCTTTTCCATGTTTTAGTTCATCTTGGCTCAGAGAAACTCTTGGGATAAACGTCTCCATCATGAATTTGGTCATGGTCTTCCTGCTCCGGTAAAGATACACATAAGGGACGCGACCCTGCCTGTCCGCCGGATCAGGCTTCACCTCCAGTTTGGTCCATTCCACAGTGTAATCCTGCAGGTCCACCTCAGAGTCCAGACGGCACGGCAGGATGACATCATCACCAGGAGCAGCAGAGAGAAAAGTTTCTCCTGGAAACACAAAGAAAATCAGAATAAACTTGTCTGAAGTTTAGACTCTTATATCATTCTGAACAAAAAGTGAAATCCAGAAAGTATCAGCAACAGTTTGTCTCAAACATTTTTACTGATTCTAGTCTCCAAATTGATCAGAAATGTTGAACTCCTGACTATATTTTCAGTGTAAACTCCAACCCTCCCCTACAGTGTGGGTCAGATCCTGCTCCTCCATCTCCTCCCTTTGATTCTATCCATCCTCCAGCCCTCTTTCATTACTGCTCTCATCCCTCCTCTCTGCAGCTTCATCCATCCGTCCTCTTTCTTCCACTGTTCTGGTTCTGGGAGGTGGTGACAGCAGTTGATTTGAGGCTCTTTTCACGTCTCCCACATTCGTGCATAAGTGATGCGTTTAAATGCTACTGGAATGCTGGGTCATCGGAGTTTTCTGTTCAGTCGCTCTGAACTTCGATTGTGAATAAGATCTAGGGTTAGGGCAGGTAACCTTAACCTGTGCGTAACATATATCAAGTTTCATCATATCACAAAGTAAATCTGTCCAAAACATTTAGGTCTGTAAATGTGTAAAAAGAGACCTGCATGCCCATAAAAAAGATTTGCATTTGTGAAAAAATGTCAACGTTTGTTTTCGAGCTTTTTTTTTTTTTTTTGGCAGAAGCAAAGCAAAAAGAACTGCGTGTGAGATCCTGAAGTTCCGGTTTGAATTCTGTCCCCGTCTTTACACGCCTTTAACAAATCACTGTCCAATCAGAGCAGGTAACTTCCGGACGTCCCACCCCGCAGCGGTAGAATATCAAACCTGCTGCCGGGACTCATTCTGAGGTTCATCTGTGACATTTTGGGTTAGAGAACAGCAAAGCCCTTTTTCTTACACCACAGGAGTTGGTAGTTCGACTCCCAAGTCTTACTTTACTTACACAGAGGGTTTTTTATGATTTCTCTCTTTTTCTTTTGCTGACTTTTAGCAGCGGTTTTAGTTTGATTGAAGTTAGTGTAGTTATCTGGAAACATGTCATGTGTTCTGTCCCAGAGAAATAAACACAATTGAAATGGAAAATAACTTTTAAAGACTTTAAGATTCAAACTACAGAACATTCATGAACGTCTGGAACTTATGGGATGAAGATGAACATGAATGAAGAAACTGTAATTCAATTATCCGCTATCTACTGCATTCTACTACATTCATCCTTCTGTCTACAACAGAAAGTGGACTTTTGTTCTTTTCTGTCAGAACCAGGTAAAGATTCTCTTCAAAGTGAGATTTCCTCTAAATAACTAAAGTTAGTAAACAGTTCAACACAGAACAAATGTAATAGTTTGAAGAACAACTGAACCCAAACCGTCTGAAAACCTAAAGCAGGAATATGGAGGATTCAACACAAAAATACACGAAACTGAACTTTAGATTGTTTTGTTCAGTTAGAAAATAATCTTTTGGATTCTTATGTTTAAAAATCTGACTCTGGAAAACCAAACAGAACTCTGAGCTGAAACAGAAACACAGACTTCAACTTCTAGAACTAAAGAACAGAACATTCATGAACTTACCGCCAACATGATTCCAGAACCAGAACAAAGTCAACGTTAAAATCCACAGAAAAGAAGCAGAAACAGAGTTCTGCTGAGAACATGACGAACACGAACAGACAGATGAGGACAGAGACTCTGGTACAACTGCTGCTGCTTTTACACCTGCTTTTAAACCTGCGAGAGAGAGAGAGAAGGAGACACGAAGACAAATGGGGCGTTTTTGCTTCAACCTGCCCTCAGTCACCAGTCGCCTGAAGAAAGAAAGTTCTCTCTCCGCCCCTTCGGCTTCGGTTTCAGCCAACAGAAAAACTGCCTGAAAACAGGTTTCCGTCCGTTTCAATAAACGAGTTCCACAAAGTGTCTGAGTTAGAGTCACTTCGTTCTCAAAGTAACAGTAACGTTTGCTTTGTGATTTATTTCATGGAAAAATGTCAAGTTTTCATCCATAATTGATCACAAAAAAGCTGGAAGTTGATTTTACTGCATTTATTTATCATGACAATGATGTAGCTGTCTCAACATGTTTTGCAGTTTGTAATATTTTATTTGTATTTTTCCTTTTTGTACATTTGTTTTACATTCAATTTTTGTCTGATTGCTGACCCCGTGTGGTGAACAAAATAAGACTGTGCACGCGCTGTTCACGTGTTTGGAGAATAATGAGCCTCGTGGAACAGCAATCGCGCTGCAGGAAAGGAGAGTTAAGAACAAGCTGGAAGAAGTTGAAAGAAGCACAAACGCAAAGACTGAACATAGAATTGCAACTCCTTAAAATTGGATCAAAAGGCAAACGGTGATATTATTTTATTGTTTTGTGAAATTATAAATCTTTAGGTAAATGTACATTCTCAGGAGTGTAATTTGTCTTTCTTTTGTCAGTTTTTCACGGTGATTTGTGTGATTTGTGAAAATAAACAACCAAAAGATCAGCAGTCGAAGTGTGGCCCTTTTATGACCAGATTGAATAAAGGAGTAGCTATAAATGATAAATGTGTGTTTACACTAAATATAATAATTATTACTGCTGTGATTTTTTTTATTTAATTAACTTAACCCAGAAATAATAAACCAAATATTAAAAATATTATTTTTAGTGCATTTTTCTCCGAGTCACAATGGTGAAATGCATTTATTTTTATTTGTTTGGTTCTTAAAAAAATAAACAGAAGTATAACGATAAGTGACTATAAATGACTCTGTGAGGCTTTAATGTAATTGTTTCTGTTTCAAAACTGAAAACATTAAAAGAAATAAAACGTTTTTGTC
The DNA here is from genome assembly GCA_014656515.1 of Oryzias celebensis. Lineage (NCBI taxonomy): Eukaryota > Metazoa > Chordata > Actinopteri > Beloniformes > Adrianichthyidae > Oryzias > Oryzias celebensis. The sequence continues at coordinate 2,295,330 of BNCR01000016.1, forward strand.
TTTATAAACTACAAATCCCAGTTTTCCTGGTTGAAGCTGCAGCCGCGGAAGGTTGGAAAAGCTCCTGTTTGGTGAGATGTTGTTCTTCTCATTTCCAGACTTTCTCTGATTGACAAACATAAACTTATCTTTGTTTGACATTATGCTGATGACACCAAAACCTTTTTTGGGTTTTTTTAGTCTCTCTGACAGGAGCTTCAGAGCAAAACTTCACATTTGTGATTGTTCTCGTTGGTTTCTCAGATTCCAGAGGTTTCTTGGTCTTCATCATAGGCATCATCATCCTCTGGATGGTTCACTGAGGAGCTTCTTCAGTCAGACTTTAACACATCACTGCAAGAAGAAGGATCCTTCTTCCTGTCAGCTTTTAGACTCTACAACTCAGAGGCTCAATAATTCTTGTTGTTATTATTTTTAGTGTTTTTTATTCTTTAAATTTATCTCTGTTTTTTGTCTTTTCCTGATGGAAACGTATAAGTTCTGGATTTCATTTTATTTTAAACTGTGAGTAAATGAATGACATAATGTGTTCCTGCTGCTTCAGTGAAGCTGGATAATGAAGCTGAAGGATAATTTCAGGTAAGGAGCAAAGATTTGCAGAAGATGGAACCACAGCTCTACAGCCGTGAGAAAGAACAGTGTTGTGTTTACGGGCTGCTGGAAAATGAAGAGTTCTTATTACAAGAGGTCAGAGTTCAGATGCTGTTTGGATGGTTGATCAAAGTTCAGGAAACGCGGGAGATCATGTTTATAACGTAGAGAAGAAGGAGAAAAAGAAGACAGGTGGGATCAGAAGAAACTTCTGTCGTTTCTTCTGATTGTAGTTCGGTTCCAGAATCTGTTTTGCCGCTTCCTCCTCCCGGACAGCAGGTGGCAGACGTGAGCACAGGACGGTCCACGCCGCCGCCGCCGGACAGAATGACAGAAGAAAAACTGTTTTTTTAAACGTCATCTTTTGCTCACGTGGACAGAATGAATGGGCTTTTTCTGCTGACTCTTTTATTTTATCTGACATTGTTCTGCAGAAATGTTCAAAGTAAGTTCATAAATGTTGTTTTTAAGTTTCATTTTGTAAAATATTATTGAACACTTTGATGTTTCAGCCTTTAAATAAAAAAAACTTTAACAATCTGAGTCTTATCGTTTTCAGTCTGTAAGAAATGTTTGAAATGTTTTTCTTCACAATATTCTGGTGAATTCCGTCTTTAAAAGTCCTTTATTTCAGCACATTTTTAACAGTTTTATTTCTGTTTATTGTTTTTATCAGAATATTTTTTTAATGTGTGGACTCATAAAACTCCAGAATTGTGTTCAGATTCTCCTCATTAAAAGGAAATGGGTAAAAATAGTCTCTTTCTGTAGTTTTTGAGAGTTTAGTCTGCTCCACATCCTGTAGAGGAAGACCATTTTGATGAATGGATTAATGCTGACACACCTGAAGTTCTGCTGAAGCTGGTTCTGGATCATCTGATCAGTAGATTCAGTTTATGATGAATTTCAGGGTAAAATATAAAGTTTTCCATTCATTTCTGATCACTAATGAATAAAAATACATTTCACAGCTTTTATTTACTCTTGCTGTTATGATTATTTATTTAAATGGGCTAAACCCCAAAACGAAATATCACATTTGGATTTTGGATATGAAAAGTGTCATAAACACAAACAAAATCGTCTTTTCATCGTTACTTTTGAATAAAAAATACATTTTAGTTCATTTTTGTTGTCGTTATGACACTGAAACTGAAATGTGTTGATTGAGAAATCAAATAAAACTAAAATAATAGAAAATAGATTATTTTGTGTTAGAAACTACAAATCCCAGACTTCCTGGTTGAAGCTGCAGCCATTAAAGATGAATTGGTGTTTTCCACCTGCAGCGTTATGTTATTGCATAGCTACACAAATTTTACAACTGTTTTTGGGCTTGATGAACATAAACTGCGGCCATTGAACTTTGACCAATCAGAGACTCTGACCTGGTAATGATGTATAGACGACGTCTCCTTCAAATCTCAAAAGTTTCTGTGTTTACATGCTTGTTGTGGTTGTAGATTTAGTTTTTTTCCTTTTGTTCCCTGTCTGACCAGAACTTCAGAAAAAGCATCACTTCTGTGATTGTTCTCGTTCCCGTCCGTCTGTTTCCAGGTGAAACTCTTCTCTTTGCTGCTCCTGGTGATGATGTCATCCTGCCGTGCTGCCTGGACTCTGAGGTGGACCTGCAGGATCAGACCGTGGAGTGGTCCAAACTGGAGGTGAAGCCTGATCCGGCGGACAGGCAGGGCCGCGTCCCTTATGTGTATCTTTACCGGAACAGGAAGATCGTGACTAAAGCCATGATGGAGACGTTAATCCCAAGAGTTTCTCTGAACCAAGACGGACTAAAACATGGAAAAGGGACATTAAAGATCAGGAACGTGTCGCTCCAGGATGAGGGGAAGTACAGATGCTTCATTCCTGGGAAGAACTTCAGGGAGACGGTTCAGCTGGTTGTTGGTGAGTTTCTCTGCAGGTTCTCCCTCAGATGAAGAACATTTGTCCTGAACAGCAGTCAGGAAATGATGTCATCTCTTTGTTTCAGAGCCAAACGGAGTCAGAGCTCCAACCATGGAAACATCCCAGTTTAACATCAACATCTCCACTCCAGATCCAGGAGGAGAACAGACCAACATCTGGATCAGTCGCTCCAGACCGGGTCTTTGGATCAATCTTGTAGTTTGTGCCTCATTGATCTTGTCAGCTGTTTTTGTCGTTAAAATGAGAGAGAGAAAGAAAACGTAAGTGATGAATTCACTAAATGTAATCTCTAGTTTCTCCTGATATTCTGTAAAGCAGTGATCCTCAAACCCCAGCAGCAAACCAGTTCTGGTCCGTGGTACCGATCTGCAACGAAAAAACACGACTTTCATTTTTACAGTTTTACTTGTACTCTGATTCTGAAGGAAGTTTTATTTTGAAAAACTACAGGATTCAGTCCTGTCGTTCTTTACACACGTCCAGTCGCTTGATCACGTGTTGAAAATCCATTTGCTATATTTTTATAGCGGTTGGGCTGAATAAAACCCTCCAAGCTCACAAAGTTAATAACCGTATTTGAACAGTTTCTTTTGACAGAAAAGATCAGAGAGAAATCGAAGAAAAGCCCTCCATTTCAAAATAAAAGCTGCATTACAGACAAAAGCCAGTAGTAAAGTAGTTCAAACGGTGGATTCATATTTATTATTATATATATTTTCTTCTGACGTTAGCGTCTGATTCATTTTTCAGCTTCCACTTTGACAATTGTGGGTTAAGGGAAACTATCACATTTGAATGATTCCTACACAAAATCTAGTGAACAAATAAAGTTTAAAGCAGTTGCAGATATTTTTCAGAGGATGAAGGGAAACTTTACCCTCAAAAGTGAAACTGGAAGCTTCAGTCTCGTACAGACAAGTCTATAAAAATATCATCTGACATTATTCCGGTCTACTGGTTTAGACAGTTTGTATTTTCATGAAAGTTACACATTTAAAACATGCTGACTCATCAGAGCTGCTGCTCTGTCTCTACAGGTGAAGGTTCAAGCAGCCACATGGGGGCGCTACAGACCTGCTACTGTGACAACCTGTAAGTATGAACCTAAATAATGAACTCAATTAATACATTAGAAAAACAAGAGACTTCTTTTAGAATCTGGACTTTTATTGTGAAAGGCTAACAAAAAGACGTTTGAATGGAGAATTCTGACTTAATGTTATCCTCTGCATCCTTCCTCCTCATGTCTTTCTCTGCAGTTATGCTCATAAGTTTACATACGCTGGAAGAAATGATACATTTTAGGATATTTTTCAGAGAATATGTATAATAATATCAAACCTTTTTTTCCACTCATGGTTAGTGGTTGGATTAAGTCTTTTTTTTTTTTCTTAAAGAGTGTTAACACATTTTAAATCAAAATGACAAACAGAAACTTCCCAAATTACACAAATCCAAAGATGCACAAATAAGTCTTCCTTCTGGCGACTTGACCATGGAGCCCGTTGTTCCTCAGGCGTCTCCTTATTGTACATCGTGAAACATCCTCACCACAGTTTTTTTACAGTCCTGGATTGTGGTTTTTCTTTGCATCCCTAAACATTTTTCAGAAATGTTTGTGACCATGGTTTGGTTTCAACAGAGCTCCTGACTTTCCTCTTCTTGATCAAAGTTTGAACACTGCATTCAGTACCTTCTTACATCCTTTCCTGTTTTTTTACAGTCCAGTCACCTTTTCCCATAGATCTTTTGACAGCTGTGTAGCTTTCCCCGTGTTTCAGGATCCAGAGACGCAGCAGCACTGGATGAAGGATGCAAGGGTCTGCTGGGAGCCCAGAAACTCCAAGACCATTTGTGCAAACATGTTGACTACAGACAAACCAGTCACCAGTGAGGACAGTTAGCTTTAGCTGCCATTCAAACCCTTTTGTATCAGTTTGTGTTCATGTTTTCAGAACAAAGTCATCAGGGTATGTAAACTTTTAAACGGATCATTAAGGAAGATTCTGTTGTCATGATTCAAAAAGAGTAAACAGATTTTTTATGGCATTAAATGGCTTCATCCAAACACTTACTATGAGTTATCATTCACATTCTCTGAAAAATGACCAAGAAATCCCAATTTCTTCCAGGTAAACTTATGATCACGACTGTATATCCATGAACGTCTTCTTTTGTCTTCCTCTTCTTTCCTGGCAGCTCCAACCTCATCATCCTTTCAGCATTTTTAAACGTGCTCTGCTGAGGGCGAGTGAACGTAGCTTAAAAGAGAAGCAGGTGTATAATGTTCAACAAAAAACATGTTCAGGAAAAGTCTGCTAAAAAATAATCTTGACATCATCACTGTTCCTCCTTTCAGCGTCTGCGTTCCTGCATTGATCTCCAATCATCTACCATTAACCGTTCCTCTGCTGGATGCATGCTTGATCTTCTGTTTTCTGTTGTTCTGCACCATTATTGAGTTTTTTTAATGAAACGTTCCTCTGGTTCAGTGAGGCGTCTCCTCCGTTCTGACTGAGTGTTGAAGCATTGAAGCTGCAGCTTCTAACCATCTTTCTCCTGAAGGTCCTGCTGCTGCTGCTGCTGCTGCTGGAAGAATCTGCTCAGACTGAGTCCTACAGGGATTGACCTCCACGCTACAACCATCAGAAATGTGAAGATTGGAATATTTCAAGCAATCAAAGCAGAAATTATATTTGATTGGAGAAACACATTCAGATACACCAGTGAATAATTCAATTATTACTCCTAAACATAAAACACTAATTTACTCATTTGCATATAGTTCATAAGTCATAGTTTCAAAGTCATAACATGAAGATCAAGTGATGAACACCTTTCAATTACTTGAAGTTATTTATTTGTATTTTATATTTTTTGTTTGTGATTTGGTCAAAGTCATTGTTGTGATACTTGAAGTTACAGATATGGTAATGCTGTGAAAGTAAAAAGGTCCATATTCTGTCAATTGTCCATGGTTGGTATTCCTTCTTGTGCCGTCTGACCGCCGTCCTTCTGGTTTTACCAAAGTTTATCTAGTTCTCTGACGTCTGCAGACTGTTTAAGGTCTGTGTCCTGCAGCTGGATAAGTTGAGATCAGATTGTCTGCAGGTCAGAACTCTGCTGAAAATCAGGGACACTGTTGGTTTTTGGAGATGATGGTAGATCTCAGGCAGCTTGATTTTTGATGATCACATGACTATTTCTTATTGCATTTGTTTGTTCAGACATTCATGATCAAACACGTCAGTCTTTCATGTAGTTGACAAACAGAACATTAGACCGATCTGGTGGAGTGAGTGGTTTAACGAAGAAATGAACAAAGAACGTCAGACGGTTTCATGTTTTTGTGGACAGAAGTTTGTCGTTTTTATTTGGACTTCATGAAGAACTGAACCATCAGAGCTGCTATAGAGGAACCACATGAGTAGAAACGTATAAACGTTCCAACAACAGCATTCATATGTCAAGAAAAATGGCGACTGAATTGACTTCATTTGTTTGGAGTGAATCTTTTTTCATGGATGACGTCACTCAAAGAACTGCAGCATCTTCTCAGAGAAAACGATTCAGACTATAAACTGGAGGATTCATCTTTTTATTGATTGGACAGATTTAGTATAAAAGCTGCTTTTCTGCAGAGAAATTTGACTCTAAAATAAATAAAAGTAAAGTATTTAAGTTGTGCGGTTTGCATTTCTTTTTTGCAAAGGTAATACTGATGCATATCAGAGCAGCTTCATGAAAAACAGCAGCAATATTAAGACACTAGAAGTTTTAAACATTCAACAAAATCTGTGCAACAACAATAAATACCAGGGGGCGGGGCCTTTATTCCAGAAACCTCAACCTCTTTAGGTCAGTTTAAAAATAAATAAAGAACCCCTGAGATTCTCAGGTAGTTTCAACTGGTCAGTTCACTTTGTTCTGGTAGAATTTCTACATTTCAGCTCAAACATCTTTGATGTTCTGAAGAACAGCAGCAAACACAGGATTCTGAGCAGACCTGCTGCGGGTCAGTTCCTGCAGGAAAACATGAACCAAACTAAACTCCAACGGTTCTGATCAACCTGCTTCAACAGTTCAAACCAAACATCTGGAATCCAAAAACCAGCTCAGACTTTCAGACTTTACGGTGATCCAGCTCAGAGTTCTTGAGTTAGGAAACTTGAACGCAGATCCAGTGAGTCCAAATGTCTGAAGGAGCTCAGACGCTCAGGCAGAAACGGGTCAGAACCAGAGCGTGGTCACTTCCTCACACGCCGGTTTTAATCCACTGAAACGTGGCTGTGACGGGCGTGTAGCGTCTCCATGAGGCTGCAGCTTCAGAAACGCTCTACAGTCCTTGAAGACGAGCAAAGCAGCTTTGGAGAGATGGGATGTTGTCACACCAGAAGAGGTTTCTGAAACAAGAAGAAACAAAGGATGTAAGAACCTGAAGATTCCTCCAGAAAGAGGAGAGATCAGAGAATTCAGGACTCACTTTTTGTCGTCTCCTCTGACGGATCCAATCAGCACAGAGGATGGATGTGGTCAGAGAAAGAACTAAGACAAAAAGTCCAAAAGCGATCCAAAGACACGGTCTGGAGCGACTGATCCAGATGTTGGTCTGCTCTCCTCCTGGATCTGGAGTGGAGATGTTGATGTTAAACTGGGATGTTTCCATGGTTGGAGCTCTGACTCCGTTTGGGTCTGAAACAAAGAGATGACATCATTTCCTGACTGCTGTTCAGGACAAATGTTCTTCATCTGAGGGAGAACCTGCAGAGAAACTCACCAACAACCAGCTGAACCGTCTCCCTGAAGTTCTTCCCAGGAATGAAGCATCTGTACTTCCCCTCATCCTGGAGCGACACGTTCCTGACCTTTAATGTCCCTTTTCCTCGTTTTAGTTCATCTTGGCTCAGCGACACTCTTGGGATAAACGTCTCCATCATGACTTCAGTTATTATCTGTCTGCTCATATAATAACAGACAAAACTGTACAGATCAGGCTTCACCTCCACTTTGGTCCATTCCACAGTGTAATTCTGCAGGTCCACCTCAGAGTCCAGACGGCACGGCAGGATGACATCATCACCAGGAGCAGCAATGATTGGTTTGTTTTTCTGTTCAGCTGGAAACAAAGAAAACAGGAAGAAACTTTTTTGAAGTTTGGACACTAAGTTGGTCAAAACAAAGAATCAAATCCAGAAAGTTCCTCCAGTTTAGGGAGAAGGTTTGCGATGAAAAGTTATCAGAAGAGTTTCATGAAAAATTCAAAGATAATAACAATGTATGAGAAATGAACGACATGCAAAACCAGTCAGACGTCAAATCCATCTTTGACTGTGATGATGAGGAAAAATGAAATGATTGAAAAACAAAATCAGATCCTGAAAGAGAAACTTCAAGTTGATCATAAACATTGTAGTGGTGAACTGTCCTTTAGCAGATAGTACGACACTTAAGTCTATTTGATGGAGTATATCTGAGTGTAAGTGTCAGAAAGTGACTGGTTGACTGGAACTCATTTTGTTTTTTTGGTTGTTATGTTTATTTGGGTTCTGCATGTTTTCTATGTTTAATGTTTGAAGATGTTTTAAATGAGTTGGGTTAAACCGACTGATGACATGATGACGCCCAGCTGTGCTCAATCACACCTGGTCTATTATAAAAGAGAGTTCGGGACTTAGCCAAGCAGGAAGAGGAACAGACTCTGAGACGGCCACCGGCCACCGGCCACCGGCCACCGGCCACCGGCCACCCGCCACCCGCCACCGGCCACCCGCCACCGGCCACCCGCCACCCGCCACCGGCCACCCGCCACCCGCCGGCTAAAAGGACACATTTGTGGGACACTGTATATTGTTCGTTTTTTTTTTTTTTTAACCATTGTTTTATCGTGGCCATTTTAGTGTGATTTGCTTTTAACCAATTGTGGCTTTTCTCTCAGTTTTATAGTGTGGATTTTTTTTATTTATTTATTTTTTTAAGAGTTTTAACTTGCCATTAAAACTGTTGGCGTGTTAGATTGTGGTGTGTGTGATGTATGTTGCTTGTTTGACTCCGACCACCAGGTGGAGTCTGTTAGTATGTTCGTTGTCTGGAAGTAGAAGACGAAGATGTCGGAATAAAGAACGACACAGTTTAAAGAAACACTGGCCTCCGCGTGTTCGATATATCAGGTCCAACAACGATATTACAGTGTGCTCCATTTCTGACATTTTTGTGACTCCTGATCCTTAAACTAGAAGGGCTTGTGGACGCCCTCTCACATAAGTACAGTAAGTAAACTACACAGCATGTATATGCAGTGCAGGAGGTTTATGAACTGAATACTTCTTTAGATGAAATTGGAGCATTTGAAGTTTATAAGACAGGATGTGTTTAGACCACATGAGGTGATGTAACAAAAGACGAATCCCAAAGTAGAAATGTCAGAGAAAACTGGAAGAAGTCTCTGATATAAAGCAGGAAGAATGTTTGTCTTTTGCTGTTTCCTCTCTGCTGATGTTGGAATAGAAACAAATGTTCTTCATCTGAGGGAGAACCTGCAGAGAAACTCACCAACAACCAGCTGAACCGTCTCCCTGAAGTTCTTCCCAGGAATGAAGCATCTGTACTTCCCCTCATCCTGGAGCGACACATTCCTGATCTTTAACGCCACGTCTCCTCGTTTTAGTCCGTCTTCACTCAGAGAAACTCTTGGGCTAAACGTCTCCAACATGTATTTGGTCATGGTCTTCCTGCTCCGGTAAAGACACACATAACGGACGCGACCCTGCCTGTCCGCCGGATCAGGCTTCACCTCCAGTTTGGTCCATTCCACAGTGTAATCCTGCAGGTCCACCTCAGAGTCCAGACGGCACGGCAGGATGACATCATCACCAGGAGCAGCAGAGAGAAAAGTTTCTCCTGGAAACACACAGAAAATCAGAATAAACTTTTCTGAAGTTTAGACTCTTATATCATTCTGAACAAAAAGTGAAATCCAGAAAGTATCAGCAACAGTTTGTCTCAAACATTTTTACTGATTCTAGTCTCCAAATTGATCAGAAATGTTGAACTCCTGACTATATTTTCAGTGTAAACTCCAACCCTCCCCTACAGTGTGGGTCAGATCCTGCTCCTCCATCTCCTCCCTTTGATTCTATCCATCCTCCAGCCCTCTTTCATTACTGCTCTCATCCCTCCTCTCTGCAGCTTCATCCATCCGTCCTCTTTCTTCCACTGTTCTGGTTCTGGGATGGTGACTGCAGTTGAAACAAACACTTCTCACTTTCATGTCAACTTGCTTCTCTGATGACATTTGTGTTCTTGTGTACAAAACACAGGAGGAGCAGGGCAGTGGAGGGAGGGAAGGTGAACTAGCAACAGTCCAGGATATGAACAGGTGATCTGACTGAGAGGAAAAGCAGGTAGGCGATGGGGGAGGAGTTTAGATGATTCCAGGAAGGACACGTCAAACTGCTGCTTCCAAATGAATACTTTCATAAATATTTTGATTCAGTAAATAACAAACTTCATTGGATTTACTGGATTATATAAAAAAATGAAGGAAAAAAATCAAACTGCAGGAAAGTGAAATGCATTCAGCGTTTATATAGGCTACAATGTTTTCTATAATTTTTGTTTCATCTTTTTGCTAATTTGTCTATTTACTGATTTGGTTAACAAAGTAACATATTATCATAATATATGATATTTGCATTTGCTGCTTGTAAGCAGGATTATAATTCTTGGGGGCGGGGCTTGTATGGGTTCATGATAAGTGTTAACATGTACATATTGTGTGTTCTCAGTGAAACATATATATATTGTAGTTTGTTATAAGTAATGACGTTATGACGTTATCCAATGAGAGATTGTGTAAAGAGCACGTGACCTGTATTGAAGAAGAAGCAGTCGAGAAATAAAGTTGAGTGTGAAAAGTCCGAGTTCAACCAACGTGGTGAAAGTTTTTTTTTCGTGTTTAATGGAATGCTGGGTGCACACGCTAGGACTACTGCGTGAATTACAACTCTGCTAACAGGTTATGGGCCCAGGCTACCCGAAAATTTCCACCGAGTGAAACGACGCAACGCACCGCGTGTCCCGGTGAGCATTAGCACTGTTAGCGATAGCAACATGAGTAGACGAGCGGCAGAGTCCACCACCCGCTGGTCTCGACTGGTGTTTGACAGAGAAGAATAGAACTATGAGCTGTGGGAGACGAAATTCCTTGGCCATCTTCGACTGTTGGGTTTAAAAGAAATAATTTTGAGATCCGATGACGAACAAGAAGATGAAGAGGAGAAAAATGCGGAGGCCTATGCCGAATTAATCCAGTTCTTGGATGATAAAAGCCTGTCGCTGGTGATGCGGGAGGCAGCAGATGATGGACGACAAGCACTGCAGATCCTGAGGAATTATTATGCCGGCAAAGGTAAACCCCGGGTCATTAGTCTGTATACAGAACTGACGTCGCTTAAGCAATCCAGCAGCGAAAGTGTGACCGAATACGTCATCCGCGCGGAGACCGCCATTACAGCACTGAGGAATGCTGGGGAGTCGTTGAGTGATGGGCTGCTAATAGCGATGGTCATGAAGGGCCTACCAGACTCATTTAAACCGTTCATTATCCACATAACACAGAGTGAAACTACAGTGACGTTTGCAGAGTTTAAAACTAAATTGCGGAGCTACGAGGACACAGAGAAAATGCGAGTAGCAGCGACAGATGACAACGTCATGAAGGCGAGAGTGCAGCCGGGGAGGAGACCCGCGAAAGCAAGTCCAAATGGCGCCAACTGGGTGGATGTAGTCTGCTTCAGGTGCGGACAGAGAGGACACAAGGCCAAAGCATGTCACCGCAAACAGTGGTGCAGTCTGTGTAAGAGTGGCACACATCGAGACTCCACATGCAGGCGGCAACAAGGACGGGATGATGCAAGAAAAACCTCAGAAGGCACCAGCAGTGGAGAATACGCCTTTACAATCACCAATTCGGACAGGGCAGTAGCAGATAACGGAGGAAGAGGCTTGATGGTTGACACAGGAGCCACGTCGCATATAATCACGGATATAGCAAAGTTCACAAAGTTTGATGACAGTTTCCAGCCAGAGACACATTGTGTGGAGCTAGCAAACGGCACACAATGCAAGGGAGTGGCCGAGCGCAGAGGAGATGCTGAGATAAGTTTGATCGACAGCGAGGGGATACGGAGGAGGACAACGCTAAGACAGGCGCTGTACATCCCTTCATACCCGCAGGATATCTTTTCTGTGAGAGCAGCAACTACTAATGGAGCAACAGTGGTCTTCAAGCAAGGAAAAGACTTCCTGAAACACAGAGATGGTACAAAGTTCCACATTCATGAGCATAAAAGGTTATACTTTTTACAGACAAAAGATGAATGTGATGATCATTGCAAAGGTTGTTTTGATGTTCAAACATGGCATGAGATTCTTGGTCACTGTAATTATGAAGACATTCAGAAATTGCAGAATGTTGTTGATGGGATGAGAATCAGGGGTAAAGTAGAGAAACAATGTGAAATCTGCATGCAGGGAAAGTTTGTTCAAACAAGGAACAGAGCACCAGACAGAAGAGCAAAATCAGCTCTGGAGTTGGTTCACACTGATTTAGCAGGACCAATAGAGCCAGAGTCCAGAGAGGGATACAGGTTTGCACTTTCATTCACTGATGATTATTCCAGTGCCATCTTTGTATATTTTCTAAAGCACAAGAGCGACACAATGCAAGCGACTGAGAAGTTCATTGCAGATACAGCACCGTATGGCAAGATAAAATGTGTAAGGTCTGACAATGGTACAGAATTCACAGGAAAACAGTACCAGTCACTTCTTAGCAGAAATGGCATCAGACATGAGACCTCAGCACCATATTCGCCACACCAAAATGGCACGGCTGAGAGAAACTGGCGAACACTTTTCGACATGGCCAGATGCATGCTGACAGAGAGTGGTCTATCAAAAGCACTATGGCCATATGCAGTGCAGACAGCAGCTGTAGTAAGGAACAGATGCTACAACAATCGCACAGAGCAAACACCTTACTTCATGTTGACAGGGCGAAAGCCAAACCTTTCACAGATGCAAAAGTTTGGAACCACATGTTTTGCTTATAAACAACAAAAGGGAAAATTAGATCCAAAAGGAGAGAAGGGAATTTTTGTTGGGTACGACAAAAATAGTCCAGCGTACATAGTTTACTTCCCGGAGAAGGGGAAAGTGCAGAAACACCGACTTTTGAAGTTTGTGAGGAAAAGTACTGCAGAACACCAAACACAGACAGATATCACACCTGATGATGACGTTGACGTGAGGAGCAGGGCTATTGATACAGAAACACGGTCAGATGTGAGACCGACACGTGCACAGAGTCCAGTACCAGACACCACACCAGAGGCTCATGGTCAAACGCAGCCTAACTGTGAGACAGAGAACGAGCCTAACAGATACCCCTCCAGAATAAGAAAAACACCGAGTTACCTGAGTGAGTACATAACTGGAGAAGATGAGGATCAAGTGTTAACAAACATAGACTATTGTTACAGACTCATGTGTGTCATTCCTCTAACATTTAGAGATGCTGTTACTTCACCCAAGTCAAAAGAATGGACAAGTGCAATGGAAGACGAGATCCAAGCACTGAAGGAAAATGACACATTCACACTTACAACCCTACCAGAGGACAAGAAAGCAGTGGGGGGAAAATGGGTGTATACAATCAAAAAGAACACAGATGGATCTGAGAAGTACAAGGCACGATATGTAGCAAAAGGGTTTAGCCAGAGGAAAGGTATAAATTATGAGGAAACATTTTCACCTACAGCTAACATGACCAGTATAAGAGTGTTGATGCAAAAAGCAGCAGAGGAAAACCTGATCTTACATCAGATGGATGTCAAAACTGCCTATTTGAATGCACCAATAGATTGTGAGATATATGTAGAACAACCAGAAGGTTATGAGGTCAAATCAAGCACAGATGAAAAGTTGGTGTACAAACTGGAGAAGTCACTATATGGACTTAAGCAGTCAGGCAGAAACTGGAACAAGACATTACATGAGTATCTGACTGAAAGTAACTTTGTTCAAAACCCAGCTGATCATTGTGTTTACACAAAAGAAACAGAAGATGAAAAGGTGATTATGATTATATGGGTGGATGATCTGATACTTGCAGGCACCAATGAAAATGCACTGAAAGCTGTAAAAGAAAAGCTCACAGAGAGATTCAAAATGAAAGATTTAGGTAGACTGAAGCATTTTCTGGGCATTGACTTTGACCAGAGTGATGGCGTTGTAAAAATGACACAAACAGAGTATGTGGAAAAAATACTGAAAAGGTTTGACATGCAAGATTGTAAACCTAGATCAACCCCATGTGAACAGAAGCTAACTTACACAAATGATGCGGAAAAGATGACTGATGTCAGAAAATACAGAGAGGCAGTTGGAAGCCTTATTTATCTTGCTACATGTACACGACCTGACTTGAGCTTTGTAGTAAGTAAACTGTCTCAGTATTTTAATGAACCAACAGAAGAACAGTGGACTACTGTGAAACATGTTCTGAGATACCTCAAAGGTACAATCCAACTGAAACTGTGTTACAGGAGGTGTGACAACGTGTATGAAGGTAAAGATGTGTCAAAATGCATGAAAGGACCGTTCTCGTTTAAACTGACACAATAACCAGTTGTGCTGCGTCTGTCACTTGTGTCTGCTGCCCAGTCTGCATCACTATAGGCATGTAATCCCAGTTTCACGTGTATGAAGGTAAAGATGTGTCAAAATGCATGAGCTTGTAGATTTGATGTGAGAACTTGTAAAATAGGATGTGAGAACTCGTGCACCAAAAATCTGCATCTGTGTGTAGAAATCTTCTGCTGTAAAGAAGAAATGTACACACGTAAAATAAATGTCAAATCAAAGAAGAGGATATAGTTTCACACTGATTAGATTTAAATGTAGACACAAAACAATGTCTACAAATGTGTAGATTTATGTTTCCACAAATAAAATCACAACTGACAAATCACTATTTGCGTGTGTTAATTTTGAGTTACGACTTCAAGTCAGGGATTACAACTACCTGAATCTGCTGCTGCTGCGTGTGTGCGAATCTAATGCCGCGAATCACAGCAGCTACAACAACGCTCTGACTTTTGAATCATTCCTTGCGAAATGTTTGCCTCAAAAGTAACCTGTGTCCGATAATGGAAGTGGGGCGGGGCCTCGGAAGGGCTGGCGAGTCATGGGTAGGTCAACCAATCAGAGTGCAGGACTCAGAAGACCAGACTCAGAACTCCGGTGTTGTTGGACCTGCCGGCAGCCGTGGCTCACCCGTCTGGGGTAAGTTGCCTTAGTAAACATTGTGTTTGCTACTTCGTTGTGTCTTTACAGTATATAAAGTCACGCCGACCAAATGTCATAAAATATTACACTGGTCTTCCGTGATTTGTGTGAAAGCCGGCGGCTGGCCGGGCTCGGGTCGGCGGCTGGCCGGGCTCGGGTCGGCGGCTGGCCGGGCTCGGGTCGGCGGCTAGCCGGGCTCGGGTCGGCGGCTAGCCGGGCTCGGGTCGGCGGCTAGCCGGGCTCGGGTCGGCGGCTAGCCGGGCTCGGGTCGGCCGAGTCCGTCAGGGCCGTCAGTGTTGGTGCTTAATCGAGAGCTCTTCAAGACACTTTATTAATGGCTAATACTCAATGTTGAACACACTTTTATTGTTTTTATTTTCATTTTAATTATAACGATTATACATTAAATGGTAACGTTTGAAATGTTGTACGTCCATCCATCCATAAAGTGACTTTTGCTGGACTTTTAAGATAAATCCAACAGTTTTAGAATTCATGACAAAAACAATAAAACTGCAACTTGCTGTGATTACCCTACGTTGGGTGAAATAGTTCATAACAACTCCCAAACAGTTGCAAGCAGCAATATTCAAATGGACATCTAACATGATGAACATTCATGTATTGCAGAAAAACAAAACCAACATGATGTAGTCAATAAACCATGTTGTTACCTAAGATAAAACGTGCTTGCTTGAATATAATCAATAAAGAATTAAGGTATTTATGATTAACTACAAATTAACACTAGATTGTCCAGCATTTTGTTACTATATTCCTGTCTTTTTAGGATCAACAGGATGCAGCAATAGAAAATGCTGTGAGAAATCTTCTCAGCTGCATCAGACACCGTCCAGTGCATCAGTCTACTGGTAATGTCGAACAACAGAGAGGTTCAGCAGGCGCAAGTGGGCCTGCTGAATCACAGGCTGGTACCTCTGCAACCTCTGGTATTAGCCAGCGTGTCCGACCAAACACAGTCCAGCAGGAGATGCAAAGGTGAAGACCAATGTACTTTAAATGGGTTTAAAAATAGGAAAATTGGCACCCTTAATCACCTTTGGTATTTCTATTTTAAGGTCTTTTCCAGCAATATTTACTGGAAACCGTGCACGTTTTAAGAGAAAGGCACCAAGACCATGACCACCAGAAAATGTATTTCACATGTCACTGTCAGTGATTTGTTCATGGACTGTGGCATTAATATTAAACCGTATTTATTTATATTCAGATAAGTAAGGTTCTACTCGATGAATATTCCAAACTACAGAATTGCGTGGTGGTTGGCTTCTTCAAAAAGCCACTGGTAAGACTGTTATTATGGTTGTACAAAACAGTTCTACACCCATTCCAATTCAAGGCATAATTCTTTGAAAGAATATTTGTCATGCACAACAGTAATTACATTTTTGCATCAATGTTCTGTCCTTTTCAAGGTGGGAGTGGCCAAAGGAAGATGACTCCACTGCCCCAATCTTCCAATGGGTACAGTTCCAAAATACTGAAGTCTTCCTCCAATAATGGAAAAAATACCATATACATTGTTCCATTACAAGAAGCAATTGATACAGCCCCGCTACCCTATAACGCACCTGAATTTGAGAAAATGCCTAAAAATGACTGCATCACCTGCGGTACATCTGTGCCGCTGCAACTGCTTCCTTTTCACATCGAGTCCTGTCAATGTGTTGTGAGTGATTCATTTCATAATTCTTATGGCTGCATTACATATAATCTTTTACAATTATTGTCTTAACATTTGTCTTGAATGTAACTTCAGATCTCTTTTGTTGTATTTTAAATATTGTTTTTAAGTTTGATATTTATGGCAAATATATATTTCCCCACAATTGCCCTTTTCTTTTTTAGAATTTGGAACCTGGAGCAGGAGAAAGAAATGATGGGGAGGCAGTTACAACTTGCATGGTAGGCAAGTCAGTCAGACAAGAAAAATGAGAAAAAGGTTTTCATTTTATTTATTTCTTTTTCTGAATAATTTGGGAAAGGTCTGAAAAATCTAATGGGGTTAAATCAATAAGGTTAATCAAATTTGCCACAGATATAGTAAAAAAAGTGGAACTCAAACAATGAGGATCTTCTATTTAATTATTACAGCTTTTAAAAATAATCATGACCATTTCTGTGGGGTTTATGTGAATTTGACTGTTACAGGATTCCTGCCCCATATGTAGAGAGATGTTCTCCACCGACGTGATGCCCCTCCATGCAAGTTCTTGTGGGGAAAGGTTGGTAGCTGTCCTGATCAAGTTCTACTTGATCTATTAAATTTTTGTTCGTCAGGTGACGTAGCGACAGGAGAGGATGTAAAACGGCATTTCTTTAGCCTAGTGATGCAAAAGCTGCAAACTGGATTTTCACTGGATTTTGGTAAGTCTCAGATGTCCATCATGTAACAGCCTCACCCCCTCACACGCAACCCAACTTTCTATTTTTTTCATAGTTTCATAAGTCCTGGCAATTTTTATCACTGACCTGTGCTTTTTTTCTGTGTTCATGCAGGAAATAGAACTGGAACTTTGTTATTTGAAGGTCAAGCCGACCATCTCACTCCTTCAACATGGAAGGTGCTTTTACAGAGTGACTTGTTCAAGATGGCTGGCAGGATGATAGGTCACTCTTTTCTACATGGTGGTCCTCCCCTAACGGGTATAAGTCCTGCAATCCTGCATGTTTTGCTGGGGGGCTCCCAAGAAACAGCACCTATAGTGCTTGAGGATGTGGCAGACATTGACATCAGAGAGACAATAGAGCTGGTAGGTTTAAACTCTAACACAATGCCTACTTCATAAAGAAAGATGTAATATTCCTGAAGTCCAGTATGCTATTTTAATTTTCTCCATTAAGCTCACAACAGCTGATAAGACCGATGTCCGCACTCTCACAGATCAAAGAGAAGCTGTTGATCACCTAGCTCTATCTTGGGATCTTCCTGTGGTGACAACAACAAACCAGGCATGGCTTTTACAAAGTCTGCTTCAATATGCGGTGAGGTCAAATGATCATGTAAATAACAATCTTACTAAGTTATTGTGAACGATGCACATTCTAAATTAAAGCTGTTACTGCAATGTAGCAAAATAAATCTTTTTTTTTCTTTAAGGATTTCTTCTTTTTTATTTTATATTTAGTCTGTTCATCATGGCCCCGTCATTACTCCTTAATGTAGTTAAACAGCAATTCCAATCTTTCTGCAGGTGCTTTTGCGAACCTCACAGCAAGTACATCAGCTAAGAGAGGGCCTGCAGGAGTCAATGTTGTGGCCATTGTTGGAGGCAAGGCCAGATGTTCTTGCTCTGGTTTTTCCATGTCGAAAAATGGCTGAATGCACTGCTCAGGTATGTTGTTCTGCATTCTGATTAAACCATACGAGTTAAAAAAAAAATTACACAGTAGACATTTTATCTTATTTGTATAAAGATGGTCCTGCAAAACATAATTTGGCCGGAAGATGAGGAGCAGAATGAAGATGGATGCTCCGTTGCTGTCAAGTCTGTAGTTGCTGGGTATCTACGCAAGTTTGTGGAGACAGGTATATTGTGTTTTTTTGGAATATAGGCCTTGAAAATGCACAGGTTTATTTTTAAAAAATTAAGTTGTCATAACATTACTTTTGTAAGTAATGGTAAGAATCAATGAATTACTTTAATAGCTACCAAATAATTTTTCAATAGACCTTAGTACTTAGCAGGAATTACATTTGTTTCAGAAAACTTTTTTGCACTAATGTACTTATTTAAAACTTTTTAAGTCAACATTCTTTTTATTTTTTATATATTTTCTGTGTCATTTGTTGCCATTAAGTCACAGAACACAAACGGAAGCAACTGGTGAAGTTTTGGGTTGGCTGGGAGAAACCCATGCAGGACATGCAAGTGGAGGTGAAGCCAGCAGACCATCCAACATCGTCCACCTGTTTCCACATCTTACGTTTGCCGAGTCATTACACAAGTTATGCTCAATTCCAAGACAGTTTGGAATGCTGCATTGCAAGTAATGATTATGGTTTTGGACTAATATGAAATCTGAAAACAAGAGTTTGGCTACATTCTGTTATGAAGCCACACTACACACATTTTCTACATCAGTGATGTTAAATTTGTTAAGAATACCTTTTTTTGTTTTATGGTTATTGTCTTTTAAGATTTTGGGTGGTGACCGTAATAAACCCAAAACATCTGGTCATTTCCATTGTATGGATCACCAACTCAGAACCTTTACAATTTTTTATTTATTTATTTTATATTGACTGAAACTTGAGTTCAATAAAATGGTCGTCCTAATTTGCCTAATGCCAAGTCCTGCGTAGAATTTTTTTTTTTTGTCTGTTTTTTGAGAAGCCTGTTCATCTACGACAATTTGTGATTCTTAGGATTTTCCTATACTGCTCTTTTGAGCATGATCAGTTATTAATCTCGAGAGGAAAGCGTAGCGCAGAAAGTTTTGCATTCAAGCCCTTAACTTTCCTCTCTGGTGTTTTGGTAATATGGAGGGTGTTTATACCCGTTCTTAAGCTTTCTGTAATTTTCTTAAAGCGATCAGATTCTGCTAGATCTCGGAGTAGATGTTTTTCATTTAATCTATTTCGGTCTCCATTTTATAAGTATGTTTTACTGCTTTTAAGATTTTTGCCTCAAGACCTTCTCAGATATTGTCGTTGCAATGTTTCATTAAATGTCTGAACCTGTTGTTTCAAACTCTTATTAAAGACCTGATTTTCTGTACGGAAAGTAATTTCTGTTTGCAATGACTCAATTTGACCTAATAACCCCGTTAACATTTCTCCTAGGCAGATTATTGCATTTAAACTCAAGATGACTATTTAATCTCAGTGCCTGCTTGGAAGCCACCTCCTCTTTTAAGTTATTGCATAGATAATTACATGGATAATAACTTGACTTTTCTGTCAGTAAAATGTGTTTTATAGCTTTAGTTATCTACAGTAAATGACTGACAATAAAATACCATGAAGAAAGTTTTTTTTTTTGGAGGGGGGTTTATTTTTGACAATTTTGGAACTTAGGTTACATGTAACCAATGCTCTGCATGTACTGCAGAGTGGCTAAATAAACATCAACACCAAGATTTGTTGATCCCAGTGGGTTAACTGCAGCGGTCAAGCCAGCCAGTTCCTGCTGGCTCAGTGGGCATTCAATCTCGGGTACAGAGATGCCAGGGTTGGGGTCACTGCACACAAGATCACTGCTTTACCAGTCTATTTGTGGAATTTGCAGGTCCTGTAAGAGAATTAATATGCAATTTTGTAGAAATGTGTCAATTTTTGACTTATAAATATGAAAATCTACCAGCTTTAATATTTAAATAGTAGAAGAGCCAACCTATTCGCATTCCTGTGAATGATGCCGTTGCCCCAAATGCCACAGCTGTTTTGACTGCAGACCAACTGGTGTACGTGAGCAAGTGCATCAAATATGTCCTTAGGAATCTCTATTTGGCTTGAAATAGCACTGAGGATTACAAACTCCTGAGAACATATAAATTCCAGAAAATCTAAATCTAATGGAACACGACTAAGCCAGCTTGAAAGTCGGGTCTCCAGTCTGTGTAGTAGATGATTGAGCATAGATTCCTGGGGAAAAAAAGAAGAATTAAGTTATTTTCTAATATATGTAATATATGCAAGAATAGATAGTGATTCCTACTGATTAAAAGTTAAGCTGATGTTGACATTATTAAAGGGTAACCAACAAGTTATGTCTGTGAGTGGGTGCACGGACAGCAGCGGCTCTTTCAGCCAGTCTCCAGTTTGTTTGTTTAAAAAGCCACACCCACAAATATTGACACATAAAGACTGCATTTGTCACCCTGCTGTACATCGAAAGCAGTACCAAATGTGTCCTAAAACAGTATTAATTGATACAGGAAATATGCATTGATGTTATGCAATGTAGAGCTAAAAAAACTTTTAATGTGATCACAAGTAATTACTTTTTATAGTAGGACTGAACAGTTGCGCTTTTAAATACAATTTTTCTTATTTTTTGTGTACTGGCAAAGGGACACCAAAGTGGCTGGATAACATGTAAAACCATCATGTTGGTTTTGTTTTTCTGCAATACATGAATGTTCATCATGTTAGATGTCCATTTGAATATTGCTGCTTGCAACTGTTTGGGAGTTGTTATGAACTATTTCACCCAACGTAGGGTAATCACAGCAAGTTGCAGTTTTATTGTTTTTGTCATGAATTCTAAAACTGTTGGATTTATCTTAAAAGTCCAGCAAAAGTCACTTTATGGATGGATGGACGTACAACATTTCAAACGTTACCATTTAATGTATAATCGTTATAATTAAAATGAAAATAAAAACAATAAAAGTGTGTTCAACATTGAGTATTAGCCATTAATAAAGTGTCTTGAAGAGCTCTCGATTAAGCACCAACACTGACGGCGCTGACGGACTCGGCCGACCCGAGCCCGGCCAGCCGCCGACCCGAGCCCGGCCAGCCGCCGACCCGAGCCCGGCCAGCCGCCGACCCGAGCCCGGCCAGCCGCCGACCCGAGCCCGGCCAGCCGCCGACCCGAGCCCGGCCAGCCGCCGGCTTTCACACAAATCACGGAAGACCAGTGTAATATTTTATGACATTTGGTCGGCGTGACTTTATATACTGTAAAGACACAACGAAGTAGCAAACACAATGTTTACTAAGGCAACTTACCCCAGACGGGTGAGCCACGGCTGCCTGCAGGTCCAACAACACCGGAGTTCTGAGTCTGGTCTTCTGAGTCCTGCACTCTGATTGGTTGACCTACCCATGACTCGCCAGCCCTTCCGAGGCCCCGCCCCACTTCCATTATCGGACACAGGTTACTTTTGAGGCAAACATTTCGCAAGGAATGATTCAAAAGTCAGAGCGTTGTTGTAGCTGCTGTGATTCGCGGCATTAGATTCGCACACACGCAGCAGCAGATTCGGGTAGTTGTAATCCCCGACTTGAAGTCGTAACTCAAAATTAACACACGCAAATAGTGATTTGTCAGTTGTGATTTTATTTGTGGAAACATAAATCTACACATTTGTAGACATTGTTTTGTGTCTACATTTAAATCTAATCAGTGTGAAACTATATCCTCTTCTTTGATTTGACATTTATTTTACGTGTGTACATTTCTTCTTTACAGCAGAAGATTTCTACACACAGATGCAGATTTTTGGTGCACGAGTTCTCACATCCTATTTTACAAGTTCTCACATCAAATCTACAAGCTCATGCATTTTGACACATCTTTACCTTCATAAACGTGAAACTGGGATTACATGCCTATAGTGATGCAGACTGGGCAGCAGACACAAGTGACAGACGCAGCACAACTGGTTATTGTGTCAGTTTAAACGAGAACGGTCCTTTGATCTCTTGGAAGACAAAAAGGCAACCTACAGTGGCTTTATCCACTTGTGAGGCTGAGTATATGGCATTAGCCGCCACTATTCAGGAATGTATGTACCTGGTACAACTGCTACAGGGCATGGATGGGTACCAGTACACCCTACCCAGAGTTTATGAAGACAACCAAGGGGCTATAAAGTTAGCAAAGAATCCTGTAAACAGACAAAGATGTAAACATGTTGACATCAAATACCATTTCGTAAGGTCAACTGTGAATGATGAGAAAATCATCTTGGAATATTGTCCAACTGACCAGATGGTGGCAGATGTGATGACAAAGCCTTCAACGAAACTTAAGTTGCATAAGTTTGCGAAGTTTATGTTTGGAGTTTAATCTTATGTGCTGAGCATGATAAGATGAGAGGAGTTGTAACTATAGTTAAGTTTGTCTAACCAAATATGACCACGTGAGAACAAGTGGGGGTGTTAACATGTACATATTGTGTGTTCTCAGTGAAACATATATATATTGTAGTTTGTTATAAGTAATGCGTTATGACGTTATGGCGTTATCCAATGAGAGATTGTGTAAAGAGCACGTGACCTGTATTGAAGAAGAAGAAGAAGAAGAAGAAGAAGCAGTCGGGAAATAAAGTTGTGTGTGAAAGGTCCGAGTTCAACCAACGTGGTGAAAGTTTTTTTTTTTCGTGTTTAATGGAATGCTGGGTGCACACGCCAGGACTACTGCGTGAATTACAACTCTGCTAACAATAAGACTTAAAACAGTCAAAACTGCAACTGAATGCACATAAGTCAAGTTTCATCATACCACAAAATAAATCTGTCCAAAAAATGTAGGTCTGTAAATGTGTAAAAAGGGACCTGCATGCCCATAAAAAAAGATTTGTGTAACAGGGGTAGACTGACAGTTTTATTTTTGTATGTATTTGTGTTAAATTTCACCAAATCCTGATCATTTTTAGTTATATCTCTTTTCCAAAATGTTAATTTTGTTTTTAATCTGGCTATATATTTGTTGAGGCATGAGTGCTAATACCTGTACTGTCACTTTAAGAAAACTTTCTAATTTCTGCGTACCACCCCCACCCTCTCAGTTCGCGCTGAGACGACTGAGAGGAGGTAATGCGTTTGTTCTCTGTTAGCGTTTTGAATTTAATTTGTATATTATTGTTGAAAATGCTGCAGAAAGTTTACTGAAGTGCAAGTATGGGCAGTTATGGTGAACATGCAGTGGTTTCAGCCAACTGCAAACTGTGCAGATACGTGTTAGGGGTTTGTAGAAGACACGTGTGGACAAGTTTCCTGTTTCTGTTCAACAGGATACTGCGACCTCGTGTGTGACCAGGGAACTGCATGTCACCAAGTTTTATTTGCTTTATTTGATATGTACAGGTATGGACTCTGTTTCATGTGTTTGTCATACATTTCATGTTAATGCTGGTTGCGCATAATATTATTTTAAGCTTTATGTATTTTCACATTTCAAGAATGTACACATTTTTTTGTGTTTTTTTTTTCAATATTTGTTATCGAGGGAAAGAAATGCTTTACATTTATATTTAATTTTGAAACTGTGTAAAATCTCAGTTCGCGCTGAGACGACTGAGAGGAGGGTCATCAATAAAAGACCAGCAACCAGCAGATGTTCATGGTCCAGAGTCCCTTCATCTTTTCAGCAGAACACAACACAACACAACGCAGAAGTCTTTTTGGGGTTAACGGAGGCGTGGTCAGGCAGATCCACGCCCGTTACATTTGCATTTGTGAAAAAACAATTCAACGTTGTTGTTCAAGCATTTCTTTTTTTTTTTGCAGAAGCGAAGCAAAAAGAACTGCGTGTGAGATCCTGAAGTTCTGGTTGTGAATTCTGTCTTTACACGCCTTTATGATTGGATGGCCACCCTGTCCAATCAGAGAGCAGCTAGCTTCCTCCCTCCCCGCCCGACTTTCCGGATCTATGAAGGACGCTCCTTTAATTACAAGTACAGTGTTCTCAGTGCCATAATGGTTAGAGGGAAGACAAGAAAGCCTTCTTACTCTGCGGTAGTTGGTAGTTCGATTCCTGAGTCTTACACAGAGGGTTTTTTCATTATTTTTATTTTTTTCTTTTGCTGACTTTTAGCAGCGGTTTTATTTTGATTGAAGTTAGTGTAGTTTTCTGGAAACATTTAATGTGTTCTGTCCCAGAGAAATAAACACAATTGAAAAGGAAGAGAATTATTAAAGATTAAGAAAGTAGAGCGAGAAGAAGCAGAAACAGATGAGAGTTCTGCTGAAAACATGATGAACACGAACAGACAGATCAGGACAGACTCCAACATGAAAGAGGAAGTAGTTCATAATCTACTACATTCATCCTTCTGTCTACAACAGAAAGTGGACTTTTGTTCTTTTCTGTCAGAACCAGGTAAAGATTCTCTTCAAAGTGAGATTTCCTCTAAATAACTAAAGTTAGTAAACAGTTCAACACAGAACAAATGTAATAGTTTGAAGAACAACTGAACCCAAACCGTCTGAAAACCTAAAGCAGGAATATGGAGGATTGAACACAAAAATACACGAAACTGAACTTTAGATTGTTTTGTTCAGTTAGAAAATAATCTTTTGGATTCTTATGTTTAAAAATCTGACTCTGGAAAACCAAACAGAACTCTGAGCTGAAACAGAAACACAGACTTCAACTTCTAGAACTAAAGAACAGAACATTCATGAACTTACCGCCAACATGATTCCAGAACCAGAACAAAGTCAACGTTAAAATCCACAGAGAAGAAGCAGAAACAGACAAGAGTTCTGCTGAAAACATGACGAACACGAACAGATCAGGAGAGAGACTCTGGTACAACTCCCTGCAGCTGCTTTACACCGAGGCTGCAACCCTTCAGCATTTCAGCGTTCTGCCGAACATGGTTTTGCGGAACACTTTTGAAACTGTGAAAGAGGAGGTGACAGAGATCTGCAAAGCCGTGGTGTCTGATTGAGGAACAGAGGAACGAGCTGACCCATAATCATCATGTTCATGTCAAGAATGAGGAACATCATCCGGAAACACGAAAACAAAATCAGTTCCTGGACTATCTCACAGCACGAGATAGAAGCAAGAATTCCTCGGTGTCCCTCAGTGGAAAAAGCAGAACAAGACGGTTTACTTCACTACTCATAAACTTATTCTTATTAAAATTACTCTGAGTTTTTGAGGATCAAAAACTGGAAATTAAGCAACTCATTACTTAATAACTTAGATATTAAACTAGAAATTAATAAGATCATTGAAACATTTTGGAAACGCTTGTACGTCTGGTCAGGATGGGAAAATCTGGAATCTTACAAAGTTTGTCATTCATAAAATGACTATTAAAAAGGGAAGTTGTTATCAAAACCAAAAAGAGAAAATGAATCATAAATTATCAAAGCAATTTTAAATTTGCAGATAAAATCTGATGGTAATCTCAATGAAGAGAAGAAAGAAAATCTGATTCTATTCCAAAATAAACTAGATGACATGAAAAAAGTTAAAGCCGCATTTGTTACATCTAGACATAAATGGCTTCAGAAAGGATAAAAGAACACAACATATTTTTTGTATTTTGAATAATATGGTTCATCCAAGAATTTATTTTTTATTATTCAACTTTTTATTATTTTTGAGAAATGCCATATTCACTAGTGAAAATGGTCAAATTCACAACCCTATTTGAATGTATTTTATCTAGACTAAATCATATCAGGAAACATGCGAAATCTTAAGGCTTCAAAAACATCATCACCAGGAGCAGCAATGATTGGTTTGACTGAACCATTGAGTTCACCTGGAAACAAATAAACTGTAATAAACTTTTGAAAGTTCAGTTTTTACCTCCAAATCAAAATGTCTTCTCAAAGTTAGAACAGGAAATTAAAAAAGTATTTCCTGTGATCAAAATGATTTTAATTTTTTTGCTTCTAAAAGCTAAAAAGCATTTCTATCAGTTATACAGTAGATCAGACCAAAGCGATGATGAGTCCGGTTAGGTTACAAAAGTCAATCTATGGTCGTGTCCAAAGAACTCAAACACATCACTGAACATCACTGTGTGTCTGAATGAATGAAAACTGTTAAGCAGTTATCATCATCAGAAGACATTTAAAAAAAAAAAAAAAAAAGATCCTGGATAAAGAATGTGTCTCCAGCTGCTTCGTTTAAACAAATAAAAAACATGTTTGTTTTTTTATTTTTAAGACAAAAGTTTTTGTTAAAATTTTAGACTCTCTTTTAATTAGTAAAAGATTAGAAAAAAAAGTTCCACGTGGAAACAAACTACGGAAGAGGATTAGGGCTATAGAGAAGAAAAAAGGGCGAGGGAAAATTTTCACTTAAAACTAAGAATTCTGACTTTTCTCAGAATTATAAACTACGGAGGCCTGCGAGCTACTACTTTGAGTTAGCTTTAGCAGCACAACGCTGTATGCCACATGCTGTAGAGAAACTAATGAAAATGTATTTTTAAAGTTCCCTTTCGCGTGATTGAAATCTTATTGGACGACTAACACTCAGCATACGACTGTGTCGCACATGTAATGTTGCATTTAATGCATTTAATGCAACATCACATGTGCCGAGGAGGTGGAAGTCATGTGACACTTTGGAGTTGACACTTCAGAGACTCAATGACAAGACAGAGAAGATCCAATTATTTTTTCTCCATGGTTACAGATAACTTCTGGTTCAGACAAATGAAGTAAATAGAATTTTTTGTTGATTTTTGACTTCTTGTGATCTTTTTTCCTGACAAACAAAACAAAATAAAACAACGCAACTCCAACAGATTCTCCATCAGAATCTGTTGTTTACATGATTGCATAAACACATCACTGTTGTTAAGTGTTGCGTATCAGCAAGAAGATGCTTGACTTTCCCTTCATTATCTGATGGAATTTTGTTAACTGCATAAATGGTTGAAGAGTTACAGTAATTTAGTGAATATCAAACCTACAGTCATGTTATCAATTCCAATAAAATATGAACTATCCTCAGCTGAGATTAAAAAAATACATAAACACTGTGTAAATTCCAAACAGTTCCAACATACTGAGCTGTGGTACCAGAGACATCAAAGTCAACATCTTAATGTCTCTTTCCTTACTCTAGCTGGAAAACATTTATCCATCTTAACTCTTTTCAATCTAGTTTAAGAACAAATATAGAAAGGAGATGATTCAGAAATATGTACATACAGAATACACACCTAAACTTTTGATTTTGATTTGTCTGTTACTATTTATTAATTTGAATGAGAATCTTGTGAAGATGCACTTTGGTGTGTTGAATGAATGAATGAATGAATGAATGAATGAATGAATGAATAAATGAATTAATGAATGAATGAATAAATGAATGAATGAATGAATGAATGAATGGAACCAAACAAGTGTTTATAATTGACTCACTTAGGCCTGACGTTACGCAATTCAAGCTAAAGCCGTGTTCACTGGATTTACTTTAACACTTTCACCGTGTATATTGATAATTCACAATGTTTCACTGTTTACCATTGAATCCAGGATTCAACTGAATTTAGCATCACCTTAAACAAACAAAAACAAAAAAACAGAAGAGCATTTTTGATATAAATGTAAATTCAGGCATTAAGGGGTTAAAACTGAGCCTCATGAGAAAAACAACTTATTAAAAAAATGATGTTAAAACTGCAGAAAAGCAGTTCAAAACAGGAACACTACATGGCAGATTTGAGCTAGAGAGAGAGAGAGAGAGAGAGAAAAAGGAAGAAAGTTTTACAGCAGAAAGTGATCCATTTATGAAACAAGATAGAAAAATAAATGAAAGAATCAAAAACGATTTCAGTTCTGTGTTTAAAAGGTGATGAATTGTGATTAAACGGATTAACTGAGTCACACATTTTGTTCTGAAATCAGGTTTTTTCCTCAAGTTATTGTGGAATTATCCAGAAACACCGAAAACAATCACGGATTCCATCTTTCATTCCCCAGGAAGACTCAGTAAAATCAAGCACAAAGCGTCAGGTTTGATCGCAGCTCATCCTGTATCATCTACTGTCACTAGAGAGCGCTGCCATCCACAAAAACAGACATTTGAACAGGAACTCATTGGAATAAATAAAAATACTTTAAAAAATCTACCAGTCTTTGTGTTTTAGTAAGACACTGAAAAAGGTCATGAAAGTTTGTGGTTTAAAGGTTTGTTAAAACCTCAGTGGTCTCTGAATCCACCGGTGAGTTCGTCAGTCACATCAGCTGTTCACAATGATGTCAGAACGACACCGATCCAGAATTTATCCATTCAGAATTTAATGTGAAGGTTTCAAAAAATATTGTAGCTTTCAAACTTAACAGTAACACTTATGACACATGACTGGAATAAACTTTTATATGGTTTAGTGGAGCTTTGGCTGATTTTTATCCATTTGTTCCAAACCATTTTGACTTCATCTTTGGATTTATACATTTTTATTTTGTCTCTACATGTTATTACTTATTAAACCAAACATGTTTGGTCTCAGTTTTTTATGATTTTTAATGCAGTAAAAATGACTACATTTATTAATTAAATTAGATTTTTTTTTAGACATTTTCAGGGTTGTTCTATGATTATTGTTTAACGTAATGAAAAATGTTCTATGTGCGACCGATGGATAAAAACAACTTCAAATGGGAGTCAGGCTGAAGATTTCAGCTGCAGGTGACAAACACGGAACTGTATAAAGTATTTGTGTCGCAGAAAAGAAAAATACGGCTGAAAATTGAGCTTTAATGCAGTTTGATAGAACCTTCACCCAGAAACAATAGAGCAATTGAACATTGGGGCACACTGAGTTGAAACATTTTCACTTAAACCGGTCGATTGTTGAAATTTCTTTTGGTACTTAAAGACTCACTACAGTATAAAACTGTGTTTTTTGTGTTTTTAACATGTTCTTGTAGCAATTTTTTGATGATGGAGGACATGTAAAAAGAAAATTAAGAATAACATTCAATTTATGAGTATTTCTTTATGTAAATTGTTGTAAATCCTGAGCAGATGAAAAAAATGTCGTTAGAAATTCTGATGAAAATTCTAGAAAATTCTAATCAGTTGCCGCTCTGCAGAAACTATGTTTTAGGTTTCTTGATTTTAGCTTAAAAAGGAATCATCGTAATTAAAAGACCACTTTCTATTCTATTCTATTGCTTGCCGCATTGGGCCACGCCCCTCTCGGTTTTAATTACACCCTAGACATATAGGACCCTTCAATCAGGAGATCTCCTCTCAGTGCCCTACTGCTGGCTTACTGGGCCCGGTGGCCCTCTCTCCATGCGGGAAGAGGGATTCCTGAGTTCTCTGGCAAGACCATGAACCAGGAATCCCATCACATCTGAGCCTGAGGGTCAGTGTCCCGGTGGTGCTGGTTCTGGTTCTTCTCCAAAATTCCAACAGTGGGTGAGCCAGGTCACCCAAGCTTACAACGCTTGGGAGTCCTCTTTTTACATTCCATCATCCACCTCAGTAGAACATAAACACTCACCTGAGCACAGGTGTCAGCTTTACATGTGTGTGTTTGTATGAATGAGGATGTGCGTGTGAGCTATACTTGCACAGTGTACATGTTGATATGTTTGTTGTTTGATTTTTGAAGCCTACAGGTATGTTTGTAATATTTGTGTGCGTGGACAGGCCCCACTCTGCATACATCTCTAACATCCCACAAGAAGAAGGCAAAAAACTTTACAAATGTAATCAAATCAAGCAAAGTTTAGCTTTTAATTCAAAAGGGGTTTATACAAATAAACACCTTGTGTCAGATTATCCACATCCCCCAGTTGAAACAGCAAAATCTGTCCAAATCAAGAGACCTTCAGCTCTGATCTGTTTGCTCAGCTGTTGGACAGAAAAACTTAACAGAAAAAGTATTAAATAATGTTAGATCTTCTTAAGGTGCCACTGTAACCAGTAAAGTAACACATTTTCAAATTCTAAAAACTATGAAAGAAACAAATGAAGAAAATGTAAAAAAAAAAGACTGACAACAACTTTTACAAAAACGTAAACGTTAAATTAAAAAGAGAGAGAATAAGTATCAACTTGAATTTTTATTCTTTTTTTAATTGTGGTTGTATTTTCGAGCTGCCTTTAAACGCACCATCGGACCCTCCAATGAGCTGTCCCTGGTGCTGAAACCGCGAGGGGGGCTGTCCTCGTGCTCACTTACAGTTCAGGCGCCTAGAGATACGGTTGGTCACGTGATGCCACCTGTGAGCTTGTAATTATTCTTTAGAAAAAACTCTTTCACAGATGAGGGTCGCGCGTGCGACAAGGAGGGCTCGTGGACGGCGGAGAGCGGCGCGTTCATGTCACAGCAAAGACCTGTGCTCCCGCCCTTTCAAAGATCGTCTATCTGTAAAGATGACTGACCAAAGATTTAGGCTTTATTTCTGCTCAGTTATCCAAATTTTACCATCATGAGATAAATAAATAAGATCAATCAAACTTTGTTTTCCTCTATAGATATTAGTAAAATAACGTGGATCAAAGCTAAAATGTACCTTTTTATAATTATAAACGTGTTTTTACATTTTTAAAGCTCCAGTAAGTCCTTCCCTGCAAATATATCTTTCATTATGTTTGATACATTTTTCTGTTGGAAATTTATGTTTCATTTAAACATAACTGAACCTATAACCTATCATAATTCTTCTTTTCTTTTCTTTTTTTTTTTTTTACCTTTTTTTAGACACTTTTAACAAAAGTGTAATAAAAAATATGCACGATAATTTGTGTGTTTAAACTTCATTTATTTATTATTTTGGTAAATCAAAATATTTTTTGCAGAACCAATATGTACAAAAATGAAATACAAAACTATAAGGGATCTTGTATATTCGTTGGAGTGATCCATCTCGCTCCTCGACGATCTCTGCCCTCCGCCTCGCTCGTGCGCCTGAAAATAGATCCAGCAGCTGGGTTTGGTCCGGCCGTCCTCCGCTCCGCTCCCACCGGGTCCCACCGAGCGTTAACGGACACTTATCGACGCTCGTCGCTGGAGGATTAACGGACCAGTTCCGCCGGGTCGAACCGGTCCACTTCCAGACTCCGTTCTCCGTGAAATTCTTCCGCCATCAGTTTGTTTTGTTTTTTTTTCTTCCTCCGCAGCTGAAAGATGTCTGTCGCGGGGCTGAAAAAGCAGTTCCACAAAGCCACCCAGGTGAGCGCCTTGAACCCGTCCGGGTTTCTGACCCGTTTCAGCCTCTGTCTCTGTGTTTTAAACCTAGAAACACACAGTTCTGTTTTTCGGAACCAATACATGAATCTAGACGGAACGTTCAAACATTTCCGTTCATAATCAAATCTCACATTTTATTCTGAAAACGCGTCTCATTCACGCAGGCGGACCCTGTGATGTTTGAACCCACACCGAGCAGGTCCGGTTCGGTGTTTTGCTTCTTTAAAGGATGTTCTCGTGATGCTCGGAGTGGGGGACCGGGCACCAGAACCGGGCAAACCCGGGCGCCGAAGCGCTCCGGTTCGGTTCAAATATTATGTAAGAGTCCGTAAAGTCCGGAGCTGATTGGCTGCAGCTGAACGCAACAGGGAATTCCCTCCATCCTCCTCCATCTTCTCCTCCCATGCATGCCTTCATCCTGCTCCAGCCTGTCCTCCACCCGCTCCTCTAAACTTCACTTTCAGTTCCTTCTACACCTC
The DNA here is from genome assembly GCA_014656515.1 of Oryzias celebensis. Taxonomy (NCBI): domain Eukaryota; kingdom Metazoa; phylum Chordata; class Actinopteri; order Beloniformes; family Adrianichthyidae; genus Oryzias; species Oryzias celebensis. Next base: position 2,327,279 of record BNCR01000016.1, read on the forward strand.
CTCCACCTTAACTTGTCTTCTGTCCACACTTTTCATCTGTTCTTCCTCCCATCATCCACTCATCTGTCCTCCAGCTTTCTATTCTAGTCATTCTTCCAGCATCTCTCCATCTGTGTCCGCCACATCCCTCCTTTACTTCTTCACTTCCTCCCCCATCCTTCCCTCCTTCTATTTGTCCGTTCATTCTTTGTACCAGCTCGTTTTTTATTGAATCTTTCATTTTTTCTCTCTCCTCCACCTCTTCCCTCCACCCTGCCTTTCTTCATTCCTTCCCTCCATTTCTTCACCCGTTCCATCTGAGCTTCCCTCTGTGCTCTTCTGGCTGTTCTGGTTCTGGTTGGATGGGTGTTGTGCTCAAAGCACTGAATGCTGCAGTTCCTCTAATGACCACTAGGGGTTGGTTTCTAATGTGAGCACATTCCCTTTGTTTCCCGTGTTAAAAATCCAACTTTACACATGAACTGAACAGTACTTTGTAGAACATGTTCATGGGTATGTAGGGAGCTTTTTGTTGTTGGGGTTTTAACAAAGCTCTAATATCTGTATGATGTTGATTGGCAGGAGGGTGGAGTTAGCTAAACTCCCTCTGTCCTTTGTCCCGCCCCATCACTCAGGACAGAAGCTTTGGACGGAGGACATTCAAGTTGATCAAGTTTTGTCCCATTTCAGGATAATTTCATGATTCTTGCTATTCGGAACAATCCTTTAGGTGTTAGTGATGATGCGTCCTGATGGTTTCTATGGTAACAGCCCCACAGTTAGTGTTGGAAGTAGGAACCAGTTTGGACAATTCTTGGAGCCATGATGATGATACAACTATTTAATGCTGATATTGGAATCCAGTTCAGGTTTGAGTTAAAGAAGTTCACGAGTCCAGTAGGATTTAACCTGAAACGAGGTTCAGCTCCGTCCTCCAACAGCTGCTGCAGTGATTCAACATAAAAAATAATCCAGATCAGGGAGGATCCTGCTTATTTCAGGCTCTGCTGCAGTTCTGGGACTTCTCTGGTTTCATTAAAAAGCAGGCGAGCAGAGAAACACCCCAAACAAAGACAAGGATTAGAATAGAATCCATCTCCCTGCTGTCATCTGGACTAACTGCTGTTCATTTGTCACCAGGAAATAAAGGATGTTTATTGATCCCTGAGGGGAAGTGGGTCACGACAGCAGGAAATGAGAAAATAAAGACCGTCCTGGAGGCTCAGACAGAACCTGAGGACGACGTGGACTGGAATCCATCTGTCCAATCGTTTGCTTTTCCGAGTGTCACCAAAAACATTAAAGGTTCCTGTTGTGACATGAAGTAAAATATGATTGTAGAGCAAGAGCATGTTTTTCTATGGGCGTGCTGCGGGCGACAGATCGCAGTGAACACTTAACGCGTAAGGGCAACGTGATGACCGTGCATGTGGACGTCAGGTCTTAAGAGGTGAGACATGAACGCTCTGACCAAACTGAAGCATCGTTCCTCTCCGGTCTTAACTTCCTGTTGGCTCGTGTTCACATTCAGCTTCATGGTGCTGCTCCAAGTGAAGGAGGGCCTGCTGTTCACACTCCCAACTGTAGGCGGCAGTATTCAGTCTGATGGTTTACCATTTAGAAGAAGGGCTTTCAGGTGTGTAAAAGTTTTCTAAGTATATTTCATGTTCCTGCTAAGGAAACCAAGCGAGTTTTAGAAGATTTGTGTGTTTATAGTTACTAGCGACCAGAGTCCACCTGCCTCCCCAACTGTGTTCAAGTAGAGTTCAGAGCGCTCATGGTATGGCCTTCGCTGCATCATCAGTTGGACATGAAATATTGTTGGGAAATCCGAGCTACTTGATCGTCGTCTGAGAACGTTGGCCTTCAGGAGCAGTTGAACACTGCTCATCATAGAGAAATAATGTTCTTTAACTGCATCAGTTTCAGGCTGAACGCTTGTGTCCGTCCTTACAGCAGAAGTGATGTGATTTAAAGTGGGTCGGATGAGTCTTCTGTGTCTGACAGCGTCTCCAAGCAGAACCGCTGGGTTTCCTGAACTCACAGGTTAAAGAGGAAAAACGCGACTTTGTTCCAGAAGAGAATTGATAATTTCACATTTTAGCTAAAGGTTAATTGATTCACTCCATATGACTTTACTCTCACATGAAGCTGTTAGATGTAATTGAATAATTTCAGTGTAAAACAATGAACAATGAAAGTGATGTTAAAACTTACATTTTTCTGTCTAATTCCTTCTGATTTGCTGAAATGTAAAAACAAAGAAACCTGGAAGCTGCTGTCGTCTGCTGTGGAGGAATACCCTCAATGGAAGTGAATTCATTCATAAACTCAACAAAAAGTGTAAAACATGAAATGATGTCTTTGTTTGTTTGGTGCAGCAGCCGCTGACAGCCGATGATGAAGGCCAGAGATCAGATCCAGATCTGAAGGGTTTTCTCCAGCCGTCAGGCGTGTCACACGCGTCACACGGGAGCAACCAAACGCGTCAGCGCCGTGTTTGATGAGAAGAGAGGCGCTGACGGCGTGAGGGCGAGCTGGCGGGAAGCGGGGCCAGAAATAGATCCGTGAATCAGCGGCAGATGCTGGCGGTGTGGGGTTGGGTGGGGGTGCGAGCCATCACAGACCGGTAACTGTGGAAACCAAGAGAGGCGGGCTGGGCTGTCCGCCGGTGCGTCTGCTGAAGGTGAGCTCCCGCTGCTGCAGGAGTCGCCCTCTGCTTTGCTGCATCTTTAATTCATGGACGGCAGGGTGGAGGCTGACTTATTAGGAGCGCCGCGGCGTCCCGCCGAGCTCTGGGAAGTAATTACAGGTCAAATGAACTCAATTCAATAAAAGAACAACGTGTTCCAAGACACTGAAGGAAGCCAGAAGCAACAGTGTTAACCGGAGCTGTCACCGGCATACAGGAAATACCACAGTCCCTGATCTGTCGGAACTCTGCAGCCATTTACCCAACTAACGTAATTCCAATGAATTCTGAAGCAGAGAATCACATCTTCAGAATCAGTTGAAGTCCAGTTCATACCGGAGATCTGTCATAAATGTTCTGTCAGAACCCAGACGGGTTTGTAGTCTGGAAGGATTTTGCGTTGGACCAAAAGTTCTCGATCTGTTGAAACGGTTCCATTCTGTGCAGCAGAACACAACGGTCACAGACCCTGAACAAACTGGACTTTGGGGTCAGATGTTCTCTGGGACGGAACAGTGTTCTGTGAGAAGGCCTTTAATCTCCGACTGAGTGGAGGATTAAGGTTTAAACACCAGGAAGGGAACTCCTGGACCCCCCGTGTGGTTCTTCATGAGCCGCTCCTCATCCATATGTTGGGGTTTCATGGTTCTACTGGACTACCCTACCAATCATGACCCTTTCCAGAGGATTACACACCGGATTTGGTGGTACAGCCCCTCCCCCTTGTCCCGTTGAGGGTGTTCTTAGACTCCCAACACGGAAAACTGTTGAAGCCGCAAAGCTTCATGGTCCTGCTTGCTCATTCAGATGAAAACATCAGAAGCGCCTGAACCGGTTCAGAGCAGCTGTAGCGTTACCGATGATTTTCTGGGTCATTCTGGCTCCTGATGACATGAGGTTGAAGTGAGAGGAAAAGTGAGTTATTTAGTTGTTCTTCTACTGGTCTTTTTTTGTATCCGCTGTTGTCACCTTCACAGCTACGAGCTACAGAACCTCTTCCAGCTTTGTTCCTGAAACTGTTGAACAACTCTTTGGTCTTTGGCTTGGTGATCATGAAAAGCCTTTTTTAGTGGTTAAATAATTTTTTTTCCACATTAGTTTCTAAATATTTAGTTTTCTGTTGTTCTGTTTTCATTGTTGCAACGATTCAGTTTCACAACGATACAAATAAAATCTAGATTTTTTTGGGGACTCGGTTTTGTTTCGGTTCATATATGACTTGGGAAACACAAAACAACAAAAAGAATTTAGTTACATTTTCAGTTGGCTGTGATGTAAAAAATAGTAAATCCTGGTTCCGTTTATCTCAACACGTGTTTCAACATAAACATACTATATACAGTAAGAAAGCAATCATTCACTTTCCCCACTATTCTCTTTAAGGATTTAACACACTGTTCAATTTTAAACCAAAAATTGTGGAATTCTTAATGATTAGAGGATGTTTTTTCTTTGTCAGTGGGAAACCATTAAAATAAGCAGGGAAGCGAAGTTCTCCTTTTTTCCTTGAGTCCGTCTCTGCCTCTCAGACATGTCCTCTGACCAAACAACAGTCTCTCTTTTGGTGGAACTGTCTCCAGGCCGCTGTGACGCATGGTGTTGGAGTGGTGATCATTTCAGCTGAGTTTGCTGCCGTAAGCCACACACACACACCGTTCAAGAACGCGTTTTTTTTTAAACATGAATTAGGATCATAGTGTTCACACTGGACAAACAGGGAGGGGCTTCTTCTTCTTCTTTCTTTTTTTTGACTGTTTACTAACTCATGTACAGTTGGAAGAGGTCTGGTGTGAAATGTCACAGCTGTAAATCTCATGACTCTTTCTCCAGGCTTTTTCTTTGACAGCTTTATTCTGGTTTATGGAAGACGTGGTGTCAGAATTCTGTCCGGATGCAAACCGCAAATGTTTTTATACGGTTGGCACATCAGTGAATTACCAAATCTGAGACTCTGATTGGTTAACTGTTTCCAAGAGTTTTAATGGCTGGTTTGTACGTAGAGCCTGAACACAGTCGTAGAAATGGTCGTAGAAACTTGGGTAGCTATGCTTGAACGTGAGATTTCTGAAGCCTGAGACACACGTGCACATTTGAACGTGCACTACTGAGGGCGGTGTGACCGCAGTGTGACAGTTACTAAATGTGCTCCTCTGTATCTCAGATGACTTCAGAGCCATTGTGAGACGACCCAACAGGGAGCTGAAGCTGGGCTCTAACTGGGTCATCCGACAGCGTGATGATGTGACGCAAACTTAAATGACAGCAGCTGAGTTTTAGCATGGCCCAGTTCAGACTGCAGTCCCACTGAGGTGCTAGAGCAGGACCTTCAGAGGGCTTCACTGGAACCAGAATACCTCCAGAACGATGGAAGGGACTGATCAAGTCAGAGGAGGATCCATCATGTCCATCTTACATGTCTGAAGGTGAATTCTCAGCAATTTTTTGGTTTAATGTGGACATATACATAGAGAGAATTGCATCTTGTTGATGTGAGGTTGTTGGTTCAATGCCACTTTCTGCTGCAATCAGAGGATGTTCGACCTTTGCTGTGGTGACACCGGCTTCTCATTCAGAGACCGAGGAAAGCTCTGATGAAGGACGAGGGTTTCCTTTCCAGCGTGTTTGAAATCAGAGAGAGCGAGCCCTCCTCGTTCCAGCCAATCAGGCGCAGGGAGCGCAGCCATGAAAACTTCATCTGAAATTCCTCTGCAGAGGCTTGAATCTGGGACAAATACCAGCAAGAGCGCTCCCGTCTGTGTTTTTAGAACATGCGGACTCACTCCAGCAGATGGATGATGCAGAGCCGAGCGCAAAGCGAGGGCAGCGTGAAGCCAACTGGCCATCGACCGGCATGGCCGCCAGCAAGGGCAGGAAAGCAGACACCGCCGTCCAAGCGGCTGAATAAAATATGAGACGGCAGGGAGTGAGAACTGATCAATGTCCAGGTGTGCAAACACCAAGAAGTGAAAGAGCGACGAGGAAGAGGAGGAGAGGCAGGTGCAGAAAAAACTGGAATTCAACTGAATGTGGAGCAGAAAGTCAGAGCTTTTGATTTAGAATTTCTCCTTTAATAAAAGTGGATACGATTCCAGATCTTTGCTTTTTAGCACAACTGTTTTTGGTCACAGAAAACTTTAGAAAGTGAAGTTTGGTGTTTGTGTTGTGGCCATCAAGAAGTTCATTTTAACTCATTGTTTATTAGTATTGTTCATTGTTTATTTATTGTGCCTCCTGCTTAAACTAGAGCCGTATTCTGCTGCTATTTACAGCAATAAAATGTGGTGATCTGTTCATGACATCCAGACTTCTAGTAGAGTTTTTATCTGTAATAAGCTTGAAAAATACAGCACTGATTATAATGAACAAATAAATATCTGATCCCTGATCAGGATTCAACATCCGATTCCAATTGAGTTTGAATTTACGTGATTGGGCCCAATTTATTATTGTTGGAAATTCTCCTTTGACCCAAAGGAGACTTTTATTGTGAAAAATGTCATTACATACTGTCGAGTTAATCCTGACAAGAAATTATTACAAATATTTCAGCTTAAACTCCATTTCCAGTGTTTACTAAAAGTAATTTTGGTTAAAAGTGGTGAGTTGATGTATGAAACAGCTGCTAGAAAAAATAAAAAAACAAGTGTCAACATTTTCCTTACAATTTAGTCTTTCATGTCAAAGTTTGGTCCTAATCGGTACAGATCAGTGGTAAAGACTTGTCCCGATAATGTGCTGTAGTGTGTGACATAAAGACTTGAAAAAGACAAGTTAGCAGAGAACTGGAACTGCTGAAAGTAAGCCTGCATCAGGTGGGATGTGGGAGGGGCCGAGTCACTGACTGCAGAAGCACTCTTTGAGAAGAGACAGTATGTTCTCTACTTCTACTCCTTTTCAGTAACACTAGAAAGACTGATGTTTCCCTATTAAACTCAAGACAAAGTGCTGTTTCGTAAAAATGTTGGAGATGCACCAAAATGAAGGCAGAGATACGGAGGCTGAATGATTGATGGAAAAAAGAAAAAGCTGGTTTGATGTTTGGCAACAGGGAGAAAATACAATACAGTGGTTGGGTTAAACGGATGAGCCACTATGTTTGACCCTTAAGAGCTACAGTCAGTTCATGGTGATGTCACTGCCTATTCCCCAAAGTTTAATATCTACAAACGAAAAAACATCTGGCCGTACACCTCCACCTTCAACTCAAACATCAGATGAACCAACCAGGAGGAAAGAGGCTTCTGTTCAGTGAAGACGGCTTTTATTCATGCTTTTACATGAAGGATTCACAGACTCAAACCTCCGTTGTGTCTTTCCCCCGTGTTGACCAGGAATATTCACATTTGTTTTGAGAGAACAGGCAAAACGAAGAAACGAAGGGAAGAAAACGGCTCAAATGTTGCTTTATCACCAGTGTTGTCGTGGCAACTGTGCACGTGTGAGGAGAAAGCAGGCCCGATGCCAGCACAGACACACAAGGCGGGCCGCGCTCTGGTTGGCTCGCTCAATAATTGATGGTCCCTGAAGGCATCACGCGTGACGGAGCATCAGAGGGAGGGAGACCTGAGCGCATCTGTGGCTTCACGCTTCGGGTTGCACGGGATGGCGACACATCGGCGCCCTCTGACCTCCTCTGCTGGCTTCAGCCACCAGATACACTGCCGGGTTAGGCTGGAAGGAGACGGAACAGCTGATTGGCTGAAACAAACCAAATTTGTCATAAAGTACCTTTTTAAATGTTGATAGAAATATACTTGACTGTTTGTTTCTATGGAGAAGGCAGACGGTCATGAGATGAACGTTCAAAGAAGATGGTAACAGTCAGAGACCGTCTACAACTTCTACTGTGTTCTACACGTGTTACAGAGATAAACAAACCCCCCAAACGATTGATTACTGATATGGAATCATCCAGTTCATTACCTCTGAATACAGACTCAAACTGTGCAGTCAGAATCTTCCAGCTGTTCTGAGCTCCATGAATTCCAGGACTTTTATGATGGGATGTAATGAAGTCGATTTCTTTCAGACGTACAGTTAGGTTCAGTCTGACCATTATAAATAAATATAAATATTTTTATCTTCCGCTTAATGAGCAATATTTAAAGTACAGCTAAAGCCTCAGTCTTGGCGGTTGACCCGTACCGGAGCTGCAGGTTTTTGGGTTGTCCAGATCTTTGGAGGGTCAGAGAGGAGCAGCTGTAAAGGGAGCGCTGGCGTGTCTTGCAGACATCGCTCCCTTGAGGCTCATACAGACACCTCAAGGGACGCCATTACCTTACCTTTGTCTTGTGTGGTAAGTGCATTATGAAGTATTTATAAGGATAATGGAAGCTGTACTGTGGTATGATATCCTTACGCCACACTGTAGTGTTAGTAAGGTGGACGTAGTGTCTCTTTACTGACTATGCATGAACGCCACGGGTACGTGGCGTACACGTGATATGTAAGTGCCCGTAGGACGCCTGTAGGATGTCCACACAAACCACACTGGGATCGTTTAATTTCCTCATGTCTAACTGTCAGGCTTTGGGGAGGTTGAAAAATGAAAAATCAGAACGAAACGCCTGCGTCTCACCTACTTTACCCCAACTCTACCGTCACAAATACAACTGCCCCCACGTGATGGGGTCTGCGTGGTCATGAATGTAGATAGCAGCAGTCAGGCGGCCGTCAGGTGAGCAGAATGACCCACTTTTCATAAACTTCCAGGCTACCAGACGGCCGGAGGCCCTTGATATGGCATTTACACGTCATCCCATCAGAGCTGCTGCCGGCCGGAGATCCAGCTGCCACCGACCTGTGGCCGCCCAGCTGCACCTGATTTTGTAATGGCGACATCCCAACCTGTCGCTGGACCGCCACCGCCTGACCTGGAAATGGTCACCATAAAAAAGTTTTTCTAAAAACCTCTGCAGCCACCACACGGCGTGTAAAAATGGGACTGCGGTGTTTCGATGACAAATGCTATCGCGCAGCCACCTGACGAATTTACTAAAAAATGTGTATTTACGTCGCTGTGCTGTGGCATTCTGGGACATGTGACCGAAGTCTATGGGAAGTTGTACTTAGGGTATTGTTATAATAATATAATATTAAGCTGCGTTACTTTATTGCTCAGTCTCAAAAAGACAGAAAAAACTTTATTAGAACTTGAAGAGCGCAGACATCTTGAAGTTAAAGAATCTCAGCAGGACAATGACAGATGATGCTGATGTTTCCAAGCAGCAGTTTTAGCACCTTCTTAAAGCTTGTGGCTCCGCTTTCAGGTCAGGGATCTGCAGCCACACGGACCAAACAATGACCCCCCTGTATGTTAATGAGCACTCCGCCCCCACCCTGAATGCAGGTTTCTGTTCAGCTTTAACAGGCAGCTGAGCTGAAATGCTGATGCATCGATGCTGACAAGGAAGACCAGGTCGCCTCTAAATAGACCAGTGTGTGTGTGTGTGCGTGTGTGTGTGTGTGTGGGTGTGCGTGTGTGTGTGTGTGTGTGTGCGTGTGTGTGTGTGTGTGTGTGTGCGTGTGTTTGTGTGTGTGTGTCTGTGTGTGTGTGTGTGTCTGTGTGTGTGGGTGTGCGTGTGTGTGTGTGTGTGTGTGCGTGTGTGTGTGTGTGTGTGTGTGTGTGCGTGTGTGTGTGTGTCTGTGTGTGTGTGTGTGTGTGTGTGCGCGTGTGTGTGTGTGTGTGTGTCCTACCTTCAAGAACAGGCACGCTGATGCTTGGAGACTTTTTATGCACTGGAACACAGACACTGATCCACAGCCCAGCCGGGTTATCAGTTTACCTTCATGCACAGCAGATTCGGTCCAATGGGGCTGGAAGGCTTTAGAGATTGTTCATTAAAACAGAATGTAATGCAAAAATTGTACATTTGAATTTGTATAATTGGCCCTTTAACACCAGAGCTTCTAACTTTAACACAATTAACTTAATTCCAAAGGATTCTGAATCTGAGAAAAGCAGCTTAGCTCTTCAGTGGGCGGGGCCTTGTGATGGGGCCCCGGCGCGGCAGGTGGGTTGCTCTCTGGTTGGGCTGGGGCTCGCGCTCTCCATGCTCCTGTATCCTCCTGCTCTCTGCTGCTGGGGGCCCCTGTGGCGGTCCTTCCGGTCCTGGGCTGGGTGGCTGACGTTGGGTCGCCTGAGGCCTTCAGCTCTCATCTGTCTGCTTTGCTGCTGGTCAGGACAAGTAAAAAAAAAACATATTTGATGATGAGGAAAAGAAAAGACAGATTTAAAACCAGACTTTACACCGTATTTCTAAATCATTTTTACTAATAATTTATTTATAATGATTTATGCCTCATTTCCAAACAGGAAATCTTTTCATTTACTATAAAATGTGTGCGTCCTTCGAACTTGGTCTTTGAATTTCAGCTTTGCTGATTTGTTGTGGGTCTGTGCTCTCAAGAAAGGAGGTCCTTCAACGTGAGTTTAGCCCTTAATCTTCACATTGGACAAGCAGGGAGGGGCTTCTTCTACTGTTCCCTGTTTCAAATGGTCGGCACTAATGTGAATTAAAAGAGACGTCATTTATACATCACTACCAAATCAGAGTCCCTGATTGGTCAAAATCCGACCTTGTTTGCTTGCAATGTGCATTCAATGGTGTCGGGAATTGTACGTAGAGCCCGAAAATGTTTTTAAAGCTTGTGTAGCTACACATGAACAAGAGCGTTTTCAGTGCGGAATCCCGATACGTATTTATGTGCGCTTACATCGACTTTCCATTGGAACTGGCCGGTTAAACACACATTGCCGATGGTGGTGTGAACAGAGCTTTAATTTCACAGAGACCCTGTTGGCTAAAGGACAAAGTTTCCATCATCAGGTTTGAGATTCTTGTCCCAGCCTTACAGTTGTGACTGCAGCATCCTGGATGTGGGAACGACCGGACATGAATACAAAGCTGTGGAGAATCCGACTCTGCGTGACTCAGCCGGAGGCCTGGGAAAGTCTTTATCCTGGAGGAGCGTCTTTGGGTTCAGTACGTCTCATTTATATTAGTATCTTTGCAAATGCAGGAGAATGTGGTAAAAATATTCAACCAGTAGGCGGGATGGAGTTCAGATGCATTCGATCAAATCATGTTTAATGTTTCATGATGCTGGAGAACATGTGTTGGATTTTCAAACGCAGATATGTCAGAATCTGTCTGTTCGGTCTGTTATTGACTGCATTTGTCCAAAGGGGGTTTATGAATCTCTGCCACTCTCTCCTGTGGAGCAGCTATTGATCCGGCATTGATTCTGTATTAACCAGAATCCCAAAGGATCACCTCAATGGGCTATGATGGATGAAAAAGCAAATCGGTTTAAAGCCAAGAGCCTTTAGGCTGTGCGTCTTCCTTAACTCGATCTGACAGATTACTTTTACAAAAGAACATTTGAAGGAACTGAAGCGAAAGGGCAAACAAGAACCAAGTTTCCTAATCTTCTAGAGTTCTAACTTATGAATGGAGTCCATAGAGCTGAAAACAGCCTGGATTGGTTCTTGCTTTTGGTATGTCTTCCTTATTCCTCTGTCAGCCACCTGTAGTCAGCAGGCTTTGTGACGCCATACTCTGGATTTTTACACGCCACAGAAATGTGATAACTGCTAGTGATCAGATATTTGGAAGAATCAGAGATTTGCGTTTACATGAGCTTTGGAATTTTTAGAAGATCCCGATTGTCAGGAGAATCTCTTTTGCTTGAACTTCATCATTGGATGTTCCACTCGGTACCACTTCTTGTTTCTGTGAATTCTGGGAACGTCAGCTTTTTGTCTTAATCTGTTTAAAACAGAACCTTTAACACTGCAGCCGTCACCGGCGACAGCAAATAACACGCTTCTTGAGTTACCGTAACTCTTCCAATAATGTAATGAACGTAAATCAAACAGATTTCTGTCCAAGTCCTCTGATTTACGTTGGTTAAACTCTTCACTGCTGCATGTCAGTACAAAACTGCTATTCTCCACTTTGGAATCTGCTGAAATGTTGTGAAATGCATAAACGCCTGAAGAGTTAGTCGGAAGAACGTCAACACCGAAACTAAAGCTGTTTATTTCTCTGGGGCACATGACCTGTTCCAGGAGTTTCCATCATGTCTCCTTCCTTTTTGTTGTTGCATTAATGAGATGAAAGATGGGAGAGGAATCAGTCTCACTGGGAGACCTCCGTCATGGTGCTGTCACCACAATTTTCATTTAATTCGACACCTCAGGATGAAATAATGCTGAACTTTGAGGCCACATTTCTTTGTCTTGAAGTCTTTTAGGATTTTCACCTTTGTGTTTTTGTTGAGATCTTTCTGGAAAACAAACAAAAACTGGATGACTGCAGCAGAAACCTCCTTTCATCGCTCCACTCATCACTTTTTCATCAACCTTTCATTAATAAGCCAGCTGAGGATTTTACAGCCATGCCTTCAATGGCGTCATTCTACATCCTCTCAATGGTTTTACCTCCAACGATATCACGGCCAATAAAATCCTGCTGAATCACAACTGAACATAAATGAAGTGTAAGCTAATGAACGCTATCAATGAACCAAACTACATACCAGTAAGACACCAACAAAACCACTGAGAACTTTAAAAAAAACTCTCAGAAATGGTACAGAACAGAAAATGAACACTCCCATAGTGCACTTTGCCCACTGCTTTTCTGCTTGAAAATAAATTCCTTTCTTTCAACGGTTCTTCGCTACAGTTTACTTGTGCTTAAATTCTGTTGACATGAGCAAGAACAGACAGATAATGAAAAAATAATGAAGAAAGATTTAATGTAATTTAGTAAACTTAGAACTTGTAATAAGCAACTGTGCAAACAGAGAATTTAAAAAAGTGCAGCTGATCTTTTGAGGAAGTTTTTGTTGTGATAATATTGAAAGAATGATCATTTTTACAACCATTTTCGTTTCTTTGAAACAGCCTGGACTAAAGCCTTATAGTTTCTGTAAATGAGCTTCTTTAGATTTGAAAAGTTATCAGGTCAATCTAAAGACGACAGGTCTGTCGATCAATCATTCTTATTATTCTTAATAATTCAATGTTTTTTTTAAGTCTGTGGTTACCACAATCTGTTAGATAAGGTTTTTCCGGACATTTTGTGAGGTTTGTTGGCGTGTTTGGAATATAAAAGTGTCTTTACAGGTTGTGCATATTTAATGAGGCCAGCCCCCCCATGCATACTGTTTTTCCAACTCTGTGCCTTTAATTTGATGATTTTATTCTACAGGTAAACTCTGTTTAGATTTTCAGAGTCTCTCCAGTTATACCATGTTTAATGAACCAGCTTGATGGTGTGTTATGCAGCTTTGACACATGTTTGTCTGCAGACTGGAGGTTTCTTCCTGGGATATTTAAATGCTAAGTGAAGGATTAGTTTTAGGGAAGTGGTTTAAAGTTGCCCTGAATGAGTGAAGTTAGCATGTGAAGAGGAGCCGGTGAACTGCAGTGACTTCCTCTTTTGCTGCTGGTGTGAATAATGCATGAACGCTGGTGTGGTGTTTGTTGTCTCCGAGCTGCTGCACTGCAGCCCGTCAGCAGCATCCTGCTGGAATCCAGCCGGTGTGTCCTGAGAATGAGATACAAACTGCAGACATTATCATGCAGCGCACGAAGCTGGTCCCAGACGGCGGCTTCGCCCTGATCGTCCACTCCAGTTTCATCATCTTGTCTTCTCTTCCTTTGTGGCCTCGTTCTCCTTCTATTTTCCTACTTTTCTCCCTTTCTTACTGTGCTCTCTTCTGTTTCTTTTCGTTGCTCATCCCTTTCCTCCTCCTGGGTTTGTTATCGCTCCGCTGCTTCAATCCTTTTCCCTCCCATCCAGATTACTGACATTTTGCCAGATATCCACAGTAAAGATTGGGATCTCATCTCAGAGAGGTTTTAGGGCCACAGATTAGTTTCAGATTAAAGGAGCGCACGAACAAAGAGATGCAACGTCCTAGAAATATCTCACCTGGCGAGCATCTCCCTGTATCTTCAATTGATTTGGTTTTTGTTGCCAAAAGACACTCAGTCTCCCTCAAAGAGGTCGTGATTTCAGGGACATCGTCTGCTGCTTGGTGAGCTGTGCTGCATCACTGGGATGCTGTGATTACAAGTTTAAGAGAAGCTTCAGCAAACAAACGCACACAACCCAGCAGAACGTTCAATCCTGAGATTTTTAAAGAATGTTTTTATGTTTCACTTTGAAGATTGAAAGAAACCCAAAGACGCATGAATTTATTAGCATTCTCAGTCTAGTTGAACAGTCAACAGGACCTTCTCGATGTGAAGCTAACCTGTAGTTCTGCTATTGACTAAAGTAGGTGGAGCCTGCTGGCCCCCACGTCCAAAATTCAAAACATTTGATTGACAGATTTTGTGTAACCCACTTTCAAGTGGAAGGGGCGTGGCCTTCCAACAAGCTGACTCCTGATTGGCTGAGAATGGTTGCCACAGAAACATTGACTCAGACCGACTAGACTGATCACTGATTATTGACGTGACGGCGTCCACATGACAAAAAATATGACTGACTTGACTGCATGTCATTGGAGATGAAAATAAACCGTTTTCTATGGGTGATGTCACACTCACTCGCTGTGGTTCCTATGAACAGTCAATGGGTTCTGTACGCCAGCAGGAGCATCCTACAACGGTTGGGCGGTTAGCGCTCCGTTTGGTCTGATTGAAGGTCTGACGGTTGATCATAGAAGACATGAAAACAAGAGGAAGAACCAGGTAAAAAAAAAGCATTTTAATGATTTCAATGGAAAATAGAAGTACAACATGTCACCATCAACCTGATGGGTTTATGCAACCTTCAACCTGTGCCCCTCCCAGACTGAAGGTTCAGGAAACAAATGTGTGCTGACCACTACCCACCGTGTGCCTGCGCGCATGTCCCATGAAGGACATTTATGTTCAGTTCAGAAACATCCTAAATGAATCTATTGAAAAGCTCTTTCCTTTCATCAGAGAAAATGAATGGCTTCCATAAATCATCCCAGCTGCTACTGATCCAGACGTTTTCATCCTTGAGTACACATTTTCAATGACACCGGATCACCTCGGAGTTCCGGTTAATCAGGAGGGGTTCCTCCAGGTTCAGACCACGTTTTCCAGGTGAAAGGTCAACTCTTTTATATTTCCGTTGTTTTTTCTTTCTTCCTCTGGAGATGAACTCCTCAGATGGAAGTTTTTAGCCAGTAGTGTTCAAAACATGTCCATAAAATAGCACGTTGCCTTCTTTTTCCTGCGCTCTATCCGTTTGGTGTGATTTACTGCGCATCCATCAACCGAGGCGCCCTCTCACTCGGCCGGGTAATTGAATGGCTGCTGGCTTTCACATTTTCTCTCTGAGGAGCAACCGGCGACGAGACAAATCATAATTTCTCAGTCAATTAAACCTGGAAGGAGAAGAAGCTGTTTGGGTGTCTTGTCATGCATCCAGCAGCCAAAGCTTGCCTCATTTTCCTGAGCGTTTTCTAACGGTGTTCATGCGACGACGCAGCCTCTCCTTCAGGAAATGAAGCGACCACCAAACCGCGGCTGTGTGACAAATGTGTGGCATTGTTTGTAATAAAATAAAGACGAGCTGTGAGCGAAATGTAATTCAGGTGATAATTAGTTCTGATGAGTCTCATTAAAGCTGCAGCAGGCATCATTTTCCAAATACAAAGACCGCTGGATTATGAAGATTCTCAGTTCACTGGTTGATCTTTGCTCCAACACTCACCTCTGAGTTCTGAGTCATGACCCAAAGAATGAGGTCTTGAACATAGACGGCTGAAAGGAGTTTCCTCTGATGGGTATGTGGGCGCTCCTATGAGCCACATTCACATAACCTTTGACAAAGTACATTCAGGCGACCACTCCCAATGAAAAGTCTATGTAAACCAGTGTGAATGCACTTTGGGTTTCTGAGTTCAGAACTCTCGCATTCACACGTCGCTATGCAAGTTTCTATGATCATTTTTGGCTCTACATACAAAACTCGTAGGAATTGAACGCGTGTTGAAAGTTAAACCAGTTAAATGAAGTGACTTTCATTGTGTTTGTGAACTCCATCAGAATGAATGGACCACAAGGTTAAACTTCCTATTCTAGACGACAGGAAGTGCACCTAAAACATCCTGTTCTGTTGGTTTTTAGACACATATCGAACTTAAGGGAAAAAACTGACATGAATTTAAAAAATCTGAACTTTTCCTGAAGACCGGTTTTATCACACAAACAGCTTGAGCCGGCCAGCAACTCTTTACAGTCCAACATGGCGTCTGAATGTTCTGGCAGTCGTTCAGACTGATAGATGAACCGACTCCAGCTGCCAAGCTCTGCCTGATGGCCCAATTCAACAAGATGAATGTCTACTCCGGAGGCGGAGGGGGTACCTCCTACGTCTGCTGTCAGGCCGCCCCGACCTTTAACATTTGCCTCGCTGGCTGTCGGCCATTTGCGATGGCAGTCCTGTAATTATGCTTTTTTTTTCAGCTGGGCTCAATGAGAGTGACTCAGCAGAAAGAGAAAGTGTAAGAGAGGCCGGGCAAAATAAATGAAGGAGAATCACAGACTGTGGAGGGCAGAGGACGTTATCTTTAGTCGACCAGGGTCATCCTTTACCTGAACGACTGCCCCATAATGATGGAGACTTTTAGTATAATTAGATGTTAATATGGGAAAGCAGTTGGTATAGAAACAGGAAAGACAATGAAGTTGTACATTTGGTGCAATAAAAACTCTTTGGTACAAACATGAGCATGGTATGTTTATTAAAATACATTTTCATCAAATTACTGTTTTGTAGAAGATTTCAACAGATATATAACATGAACAAATGAATGAGGGAAATAGGGAATTTCCAATTTACACAAACATAGAAGAAGTTAATGAACAAGTTAATGAAAAAGCAGAAGAATGCATCGACATACACTCAGCTATACAAGTGTAGTCACTCTGTTTCTGGGTAAATTGGGCAACGTGTCTGAAATCCATTAAAAGAAGGAAAGGACAACAATCCTAATGCCAAAAAAAACCACCTAAAAATGAAACCCAAACAACATCTACACTTACAAAAACATTTCACTCATCTTTCTATGATCAAATCCCACATTTGTTGCTAATTTGGTCAGAAACTCCACACCAGCCCACTCACTAAAACATTATGGTTGGAACACCTTTGCATTTCATTGTTGTTTCCATGGAAATGATGGTTTTAAATGACTGTAAATGTAAAACAATTACCTCATTTTCAGCCATTTAGCCATTTTGATGTTGCCGACGTATTGGAATAGACTAATTCCTGGAAGACATTTTATTTCTTTGTGTCCTGAAGAGCAAATAAACACATCATTGTATCACATATTAGTCATCGGCAGCTTAGTTGTACCAAATGTTTCGGTGATTGGCCTCTTTTTTTGTGTATTTATGGAAGTCACTTGTTACTATGCTAGATAAAATGAGAGGGGGGTTGAAAAAATCTACACGACATGCTTGCTTCTCACCTACGTCACCCTTTACTTGCGGTTTATAAGTGTTCGCTTCGACCCGTCGCCCGCAGCATGCACGTAGAAAAATGTGCATGAACATTTTCTCACTACGGGTTCATTGAGCGGTCTAAGACCATGGTATCTGGAGTGGGGTACCTGCGTTCCCCGTACAGGTTTGACCATTTTTCACCTGCAGACCACTCACTTCCAAAAGTCTGATGGTGAACTTTCTGCTCAGAAAATCACCACAAATCCAGTCAAACGCAATGGAACGTATGTAGTTTGGTTAAGAAAAGACCACAGGGGACCAGCTGACATGGAAAGCTCGTCTGCTGGTGGAAGGTTTGACCACGCTGTCCTGCAGCTTCACATGCGTCCGTGAGGCTGCCGGCGTCTGTGACAGCACCGTTAGTCAGGCAGTGAAGCTCTGGATGTGACGTTGGTGACATGAGAGATGGCAGCCGGTTGGTTTAGCAGTGCTTTCATGTTCATCCTCTTCTGCTCCAGTTTTCGTTGTTGTTGTAACCAAAAACGTATGAGTCAAACTTCGGTCATAGTTGATCTGGAGCAAAAGCTGGATGTCGGCGTGTTGGTGTCGCTGCAGTGTTTCTGCAGATGTTTTTGTATGCGTTGGTGAATCATGGGTTTGTTGCTGCTACAAGCTGCTTTTCTGCCTCTGTCATCAGCATTACTGTACAGTTTATTTTGGAGGACAGCGTAAGAACCTGGAACCCCTCATGGGACTCATATGCTGACTCATGGTTCATATGTGCTTTATATTTTTATATAAACACAATGCTGTTGTGTTTGAGTCCAGTTTACTGTATTGGATATTCCCGTTTCTAAACGTTAGACAAAGTAAAGCTTTGTTGTTTTCCAGCCTGTGAGGAAACATCTTCCACACTTTGGGTGACAGAGAAACTGAAAGAGTCCAAAACTTTTTATTTTCTTTGGTTTGATGAAGCTGTGATGAAACATCTGAGTTCAAGGTGATGAAGTGGCCATCTTCCAGATTATTACTAAGGGTTCAGTTACCAGGCTTGATAGTCTTTGTGGATTTAGGCAGAGCTTTACTCCCAGTTGTAAAAGCTTTTTCAGTAAAGTATGATTTAGCTTTGAAGCTTCTTATAGTCAAAAATCTGTAACTTTATTAAGCTTCATCTGGAACATGAAGCTTTTATGTTGTTGGTTTGACACTGCAGGTGAGCGGTCTCTATCATTGAGTCATCTGACGTCCTTCATGTAGAGGAGACTGAAGGAAGTGGTCAAACCAAACCAGATATTTAACCCTTTAATACAGGAGCATTCGCTGGTGAAACGGAATAACGCACTCTTTGAACTAGAGTAATTCTTTGACCTTTAACACTATTTACTTAAAGCTTCAGTGTCCACTGGAACTATGTTAACTGCAGAAACAGTTGAAGAGTTTTAATAATTCAAAGAACGGCAACCTTTAAGTTTCAGCTCTGGTGTTACAGATTAACTGAGAAACTACCAGTAACTTTGATGATCCTGAGGAGGACGAGTCACCAGGGAAGTTTGAAAAGTTCTTGTTGCTTTATGAGGTGTAGAGATCACCAGTGTTTGCCCGTTAAAGGGAATCAAGAGGATCATCCGGCTAAAAAAAGAAGAGCTGTTGTAGCTGCTGAACAGTTTGGTCACTGCTCTCTTTGGTTTGAGAAAGAGAACCAAAACAACTGGAAAACTGGACGTTTTGTCTCCCAGTTGAGCCTTAAGAATCCACTAATCCATCCCGGCTTGAAAGCCCACAAAGACACAAGTACAAAACAGAAACAGTGTTGTAGCCTGACGGTAATCCTATCGACGTCTGACATGATCGGCTAGTGTTCACAGACAGAATCAGCATCAATGGATTAAAACCTTAAATATTAATTAATATTACTGAAATGTTTTCAAAGGCAGAGCCCTCAAAGACTTTTCCTTTTTCCTGTTTGTGGATCTAAAAATACACCTGAGTTGATGAATCAAAACCACAGAGGGTTGATATTTAGGCAGCATCAATTTCAGCAGAAAAAGCTGGTCCAAATGGTGGTGGTGGTGGGGGGGGTGTTGTTATGTAAGGGTGTCAGATTACTCCCCCCTGTCTGAGGATGGCAGGAGTGTGTGTGTTCTCACACACTTGTTTGTTGTGTTCTTGTAAACGTGAGCGGGTGCACTCAGATCATCGTTTCCATGGTAACTGCATCATCCTCACCAACTGTCTGCTCCTCACACACTTCCTTCCTGCTGTGCTTTTACATTGTTTTGAGTGTTTTTGTGTCAAGAACATCTGCGTGTCGCTTTGTCCTTTCCCTCCATCAGGCTGTGCTCGTCAGAGCTCGTCCTCAGTAACTCACTGAAGCACATGTCTGGATGGTTCAATGTTTACGTAGACGTGAGAGACCTGCTGAGAACTGATTCCACCTGGAGGTTTACGCTGAAGCATCACATTCATGTCCGAGTCTGAGATTACACACTGTGCATTTATGATACATCTTATAAAGATTTTTTTAATGGATGCATCACATACAATAAAAAACATCCTGCTGGCTAAAGCCTAAAGCTACGTTCACACCGGCCTCGGAAACTCGTGTTCAAGCTACACGGTTTTTACAAATGTTTTAGCTCTGCGTACAAACTTTTACATTTCTAACAGTCAGTCTGCAATCAAGGAGCGCACACGTATCACGAACAACACTAACAGGATTTAAAGTGTTAAAGTTGGAATAAGTGTTCACTACAACTGGGCCATGCATGTAAAAAACTGTGCATGAACATTTCCTCTGTTCGGGTTCACTGAGTGGTCTGTGACTTTGATATTTCCTGTGGGTCACCTGCACGCCCCGTACAGGTTTTTCACTAGCAGACAGTCTGTATTCATCTGTAAGGACAGTTGGGATTAAGACTTTAATGGTTGACAACTGTAATCAGCTAACAGGATTCATAAAGTCCAAAAGCGTCTCTAAACCTTTGTTGTTGTCCTGCCCTGCTGCTTATATTTTCAGATGTCTTTTAGAAAGGATTTCCACAAGAGGAAGAGGGTCCCCGACTGCTCTCAGTTCGATTTTTTGTGCGTCAGAGTCTGAGAAAACAAATTGGCGCTCTCAGGACAGACTGACACCGGAAGCTGTGGTGGTTGTTGCATCCACAGCGGTTGGTTTCCTGGAATAATTTGGTTTGGAAGTCCAGCTGCTGCAGACAAACAAACGCTGGTCCTCCTGAGAGCAACGCCTACTGCTGTCATGACTGTATCTCTGTGGTTTTCCCTCAGAAATATCCCATACATTCCTGCCCGTCCTGCTGTGGAGAGCAGATGGAGGGAGGAGCTTACGTCTATTAATGAATTTCTGAAAAGGAGTGAATGAAAGCATGTTTTCATATTTAGAATGTTTTCATGGACTCATAGCAGCAGAGTGATGCTTTCCTCTGCGTCACAGAGACATCTAATGAAAGTGGAAACAGACTCTTGAATGGAGACGGTCTTTCAGGACGGAGTGATGGAGCGGCTTCTTTGTGACAAACATAAAAGAATGACGTTAAAGGCATGAATACAGATCTGCTGCTCCAGTTCAGACGGGTTCATCTCACTACATTCAAGAGTCTGAGATGTAGATACCTCCTGGAGAAAAAGCTTTCTGACTCATTTTATTTCTGTTGGTGCTAAAAAGGAAACGAAAGCAAATGTTTTTTATGTTTTCATGGTTTAAAGCTGACCTTCTTTCTCTCTGTCGTAGCTTAACATTTGTTTAGTTTTTGTTTTTCACGTCATCATAATTGTGGTCACCATGGTTCTTGATTGTCAAACACTTCCAAAAGCCACAGACTGCTTTTTATTCCCTCTCCTCCTGTGAGGACTCCACCCAGAGTCTCCTTTTCTTCTCTGCTTTAGTCTCCCAGCAGCAGCACGTTTCACTCGCACTTTCCGTTAAAGACCTTAAACGCCGGCGAGTGTTTCTGCTCTCCAGGTGATCTCCAGACCATGAAGTGCTTGATGGCAGAGAACATTAACCCTTTGTCCTTCTGTCTCTGTCTTTCAGAAAGTCAGTGAGAAGGTTGGAGGAGCTGAAGGAACCAAACTAGACGATGACTTCAAAGAGATGGAGAAGGTTCTTCTGTTTGTTTTTACCCACTTTATATCAGTCTCGCCTGTTAAGAATGATCTGTAGCACTAAAGAATACAGGAAAGCACTTTAGGGATCCAGGAATCACATTTTGTGGAGGATCCAGTTCTTCTCATGAAGTAATAAACAGCTTGAAATGTTTGTCTTTATTACGACTCACGTTCTTGTATCTGTACATTCACGTTTACGCGAGTATTCCTGCTCGTTTTTGTCTGAAATATCATGTTTCTTGTTGCTCTCTGCAGAAGGTGGACATCACCAGCAGAGCGGTGCTGGACATCATGACCAAAACCACAGAGTACCTTCAGCCCAACCCAGGTACCAAACACCTTCTCACCCTCCCAGATCGTAGACCAAAGACTAACGCTCCTGCTTCCCGTCAGCATCCAGAGCCAAGCTGAGCATGATCAACACCATGTCGAAGATCCGCGGGCAGGACAAGGGTCCCGGCTACCCGCAGGCTGAGACCATCCTGGGAGACGCCATGTTGAAGTTTGGGCGAGAGCTGGGAGAAGAGTCCAGCTTTGGTGAGTAGGAATGTTCCTGGAATGTTCATGGAATATTCATGGAATGTTCATGGAATGTTCATGGAATATTTAATGTTTAGAAGACACTCTAAAGGCTCTTCTGTAATCCCCATGACCTTCAGATGTCAAAACTACAGATGTTAATACCAGAGCAAATATCTGCACAATATGAGCTCTGGTTGATGGTGAGGAGAAGCGTCGGTGTTGGGGAACAGAGCTTTCCTAAAGAACAGAACAAAGTCCTTCCTGTCCACTCCGGCTAATCAAACAAGAGACCAGAGCAGGACAGAAGATGCTCCTTTCTGTGTTTTTCCCAAGCATTCCATGGTCTGGTGACGTGTCTCTCTGCACATCGTCCAGTCCTTTCTTTTTTTGTCAACATTGTGACAAAAACCTGTTTGTTTTGGCAACTTGTATTTAGACATTTGGCTTGACCTCCTGTGACTCTTGAAACGTTCCTTCTGGCAGCAGGAGTTGATAAAAACCTGAGCGTTCACTCTCAGGTCTCCAGATCAAGGCTCAGCAGGTCCAGAAAGGAGGATCTGTAGCTCTTCTGTAGCTTTACACTCCAGTCACTTTCTCTGGACTACCGTTAATCTAATGTTATTCCAGTAGATTCTGAAACAGAGAAAAGCAGCTGATTTGCATAACAGTTCACTGTGGTGAAGTGTTTATGCATTTAAAAGAAATCCGTTGATTCTAAAGCAGCAAAACTTTGACCTCATAAAACGATCCAAGAGTTGCGGCATGGCCAAGATTGTGACGCCGGCGACATCTGTATGAGCCTCTTGACCATTTGTAGATAAGAACTTGATCTTAAACGTCCACCTGGATAAATGAATGCACCTCTAACCGGCGCAGTCGCTCATCCATCAGTCAGTGAATGTGTTGGTTTGTGTGCATGAAAGAGTGAAAGATCTGCAGGTTCAATCAAAGACGACGATTGATTTCAGATGGAATATGTAAGCCATCCTGAACACAGCAACAGCTTCTTTTTCTCTGTTACAATGTTTTATTAAAGTTAGACTCGAGTTAGCATCACACTGCTAAACCCACTGTGATTGACTTCAATCAACACAGCTGCAGACACCAAAATTTAAATTTGATATAATTCTATTCCACATCAATGGAGAGTAAACCTATAGATGCTGCGACAATATAAACTGCATTCAGAGAGAAGCATCTCTAAACCAATAGTTTTGCTCTCATGAAGCCGTCTCATCCTGATGCTAGTAAATGCTAAAGAACAGTTCGATAAAGTTTAACTCCTAAAACTCTCCAACAGTCCTCTATGGGTGCAGTGCAACTGTATTTAACCAGAACATGCTGTTCCTTCACTGTCTCAGATTCTCAGATCTTCATAAGAACGTAAACAACCAGTAATTAGAATAATTAGAAAAAGAACATGTGTCTGTGTGAAAAGAAACTGGAAAAACCTGAAGAAGCAAAACAAACACTAAGCATTGGCTTTTGATCATCTCTTTGTCAAACGTGTTTTTTTTTAGTTCAGTCTAACAGAAACTTTTTATTTTTATTGTTTCGTATTGTTTAGCATGTTTGAAATAAATCTAAAAACTTCTTCTGGAGGTTCCTCCTGACTCTCTCTCCTCCGCTCTCCTCCCCCGCAGGCATGGCTCTCATGGATGCAGGCGAGTCGATGAAGGAGCTCGGGGAGGTGAAGGATGCTCTGGATATGGAAGTCAAACAGAACTTCATCGACCCGCTGCAGAACCTCCACGACAAAGACCTGAAAGAGATTCAGGTTTGTGCTTTTAGAGATTTTTTTGTCAGTTATGTTTGGAGATAGCGTTCCTTTTTGATCCCGCGTGTTGTTTTTTTTTTACTTAATCCAGCATCATTTGAAGAAGATGGAGGGTCGTCGCCTGGACTTCGACTACAAGAAGAAGCGTCAGGGCAAAGTTCAGGACGATGAGATCAAACAAGCGCTGGAGAAGTTTGACGAGAGCAAAGAGATTGCAGAGCAGAGCATGTTTAACCTGCTGGAGAGCGACGTGAGGACAAATCTGTTCATTCAATCCTGCTGAAGGCTTTACGAATGCTTACGCTCCTTTAGATCCAAACGAAGGTCTAAAAAACCAGACAGGAATCGAACAACACGCATCATGATGCTCCAAACCAGAAAAACATGGATCTGAGAAATCTGTCTTTGTTCTACCTTTCCAAATGCTTCCCTTGTTGCTATAGTTACACATATTTAGCCAAAGCCCCCTCCTGATTAAAACCGCATCTACAAAATAAAGGCAGGCGGTTGGTTGCCAGGATGAGGAGGTCAGGCCCAGCGTGCATGTGAGGCGGCTGACAAACATGCCTGTGTGTGTTGCAGATCGAGCAGGTGAGCCAGCTGGCAGCGCTGGTCCAGGCTCAGTTGGAGTACCACAGCCGAGCCGCCGAAATCCTGCAGCAGCTCTCCAGCAAGATGGAGGACAGGTATCAATCCCCCCGCCTGCCGGTACCAAAAAGGAGCGGTCACTCTAAAACCAACCAAAAATTAACAAAACCTCTTCCTGCTTTCCAGGATAAAAGAAGTTTCCAGTAAACCCAGGAAAGAGTACAGTCCCAAACCCAGAATGACGCTGGAGCTGCTGCCCCCCAGCGAGAGCCACAATGGGGGGATACACTCTGCCAAATCCCCCGGAAGATCACCAGGTACAAAATATGGCGAGAAATAAACACCGGCTGTGCAGTCACCTTTAAGTGTGACAACAAAGTGACTGAACCACCATCCATTCACCACTTTCAATTCCATTTATTATTTGTATAGCACCTTTAAAAGCAGGAGCAACCAAAGTGCTGAACATAAAATCAAATATAAGTAAAATCATTCAAGAATAAAACACAATAAAAGCAAATGAACAGTAAAATCAACAAAACAATCAAATGAACAAGCTGGCCCACTAGATCTGCTCACTGGAGTTAAAAGCCTGAGTAAAATGAGGAGTTTTTAAAAGTCTCTTAAAACCACTAAAGGGAAGACCTCACAGAAAAGGGGAGAGCATTCCAGAGTTTGGGAGCTGCTGCTGAAAAGCCTCTGTCTCCCCATTGTTGTTGCATTTTCCAATGTAATGAACAAAAAAAAAAAAAAAAAAAAAAACAATAGTAACAATTTGTTGATGATTTGTTGAGACTTCTGGGTTCTGAACAGATCTAGCTGCATCTACACTGACAGCAGCAGCACCTCACTCACTCTGAACAGAACACAGCAAAAAACCTTTTCTATTTAAAGCAGATTCGATGCATCAGAACCAAAAAGATCCATCAGTCTTTCAGAAGAACTTTTTTCCAGATCTGAGTCTTTGAGTGACAGCTTTGTTAAAATCCTCTTCTTAAGAAGCTTAACAAAGTACAGTTATGGAACAGCTAGCATGCTAACTGAGGCCTGCAGAATCTGAGATGCAACTTCTGGACTTTTGGCTTCATCTGTGTGGTCTGGCATTGTGATTCAAATCTATAACCAGACATGAGGCACAAAGGGAGGATGGATGGATGGATGGATGGATGGATGGATGGATGGATGGATGGATGGATGGATGGATGGATGGACGGACAGACATTAGCAGAACTGGTTCTGACTCTCGTTCTCTTGCAGCCCCCATGGACCAGCCATGTTGCCGAGCGCTCTACGACTTTGAGCCAGAAAACGAGGGAGAGCTGGGCTTTAAGGAGGGGGACATCATCACCCTGACCAATCAGATTGACGACAACTGGTACGAGGGCATGATCAATGGCCAGTCGGGCTTCTTCCCCATCAACTATGTGGATATCCTGGTACCGCTCCCTCATTAAGTCCGGTCGGCGACCTGGTGCTCGCCTCCTTGCAATCCAGACACCCAGAAAACAACCTGCATTTCCAAAACAAACCACGCCCTTTCTCTTCTTTGTATTCTTCTTCTGTGCTTCTGTGCGATTCTGCTTTCACACAACAAACTGAAACGGAAAACGGCCGGACAACACAAAATCATGACACGGAGACGGGAAAAAGGATGGTAACGTTCGGATGCAGAAGTCTGCAAGAGATGAGAAGATGAAGAGATTCTTTACAGGGCGTGGCTCAGCCTGGCAGCACAGGACACCAATGATGCTGTGGAGAAACGAGTCACGGTGTTGATGTATGTGCATGTCTGTGTGTGCGTTTTGACCTGTTTGTGCTCTGTTATGATGAACCAGCACAAAGTCCTGCTTGTCAGTCAACTGCCTAACAGTTTCTGCTGTTGTTTTTTTTTGTCCTCTTCTTACCTTTCCAGGAGGAAACCGTCTTTTCTACTCTGACTTTCCTTCTTAGGGTTTTCTTAAACTCCCAGGAAAACCATCACAGCTGTATTTCTTGCCTTCTTCTCTTGCTCCTTTGGCTTGAATTGCCTTTAGGATCTGCAGATCCCCAACTTCTGATGTTGAGAACATCTCACCCACTTTTAGCTGTTTTTTGTAACGTGTCCTGCTTTTCTTAGAACCCGTGTAAACCTTCAGCTGAGGCGTGGTATGCATGAACCAGACGAATCCAAACCTAAAGTGATCAGACTCTGGGGAAGCTCGGGTTCCAGGACTGCATGGCTGGAATAAAGACATACCTGCAATAAGTCAGTGTTTTCAGGATGAACTTGTCGTCACTTTTGTGACATCCGTTTGCCTTGTATTATACTTTTAGTAGCCTCTTGAAGGATCAGCAGGCTTTTACTGGGTCAGGATTGAGAAATTCATTCAGCTAAGTAAACACGGTTAGCTGGAGAGACGCTTTTCCAACCAGCGGGCGAACCCGAGCAGCTTTCAACAGGCTGCTGGGTTTGATTATGTTCTTATCTTAGATCGTATTCAGTTACATTTGTTGGTTTGTACTCTGTGGACTCGGTGCTTGTCAGTTCGTCTAATCTGTGGCGTTTGCATGCAGGATCTGCTAACAGACTAGGCACCCCAAAAATTTCACTAAGCCCATTTAGGATTTGCTGGAACCAAGACTCCAAATGTGACTATTAGATGCAGGTGATGGCTTATGTAAAAATGCCTGGCTTGAGGGCACAACGTTGTTTTCACAAAGGTTTTTGTCTTAACACAGATTGTGTTGAGTTTTATGGAAAACACACAAAAGTCTTTGATGCTTCAGCTCCAGTGTGGACGCTCTTTGAACTGCCGTAACTCTTCAACCTTTTATACAACTAACGTAATCCCAACACATTCGGAAGCGGAGAAAACCAGCTTTCCACCAAAACAAAGCCGCTTTTCTTAGTCTATCACCACTTCAGAATCTGCTGAAATTACGTGTATTGTGTAAATGGTCAAAGAATTACAGTAGCTTGAAATGTTTTATTTTGTCTCGCTGGCGCCAACACTGAAGGGTTAATGAACGCCACGATAGTAATAATGGTAAAACATTGAGATGATGAGAGCAGATCTTTTTACCTAAAAACGTATTTGAAATTATTTCATAAAGGGTAATAGCGGGACCGAAATTGGCCAAAACACTTGCAGAAAGTATCTTTTCCAAAATTGTCTGAACAGAATTGGTACACAAATGTAAAAAAACAAAAGTTATGGAAATAAAAACTGTAAAGTCGCAGGTTCAGAAACTTTTGGGTGTTTGATGACACATTCTTACCATTGGTTTGTTTTCTCGTGCAGCTGCTACATTATACTAAACAGAAGAAGTCAGTTCTGGTAAACTTTTACGTTTATCATCCTTGTCTATTCTTGTTGACGAGTGTTGCTAGTAACAGCATTATAGCTTTCATTCTGGTATATTTTTCAGTTTTTGAAAGTCTGTTGAAGATATTCCATTGTAAATGTTGATAGATGGAAGAAAAGTAAACTCTTACCAGAAATAGAAACCTCTTGTTTGTGTAAAAACATCTGTGAAACCAGGTTAGTATTGTTAAAGCTTAAAAGCTTTTCAAATATAGCTAACGAATAAAGATTGTAGCCTTTGCACCTGTTAACTGTTGCTAGTAAAAAGTTGAGAAGATGTTTTTTTGTACTGAGGATGAGTTCTGTTGCTGGTTTGGGAATAAAAAAAAAAACAGAAAATGTGCTGTTAAGTAGCATAGTCTGCAGCTTTAGATGGCCTCTTAGACAATAATAAAAAGCTAATAATCGTGCAAGCTAGCAGTCAACATAAAAGTAATTTACAAAAGAATCCAGTGTGCTTTAAATTTCTTTTTTTTTTTTTATTTGAACACATCAAAAGTAACTTTGATCATTGAAACCCATTCTGTGTGTTGGCATAGCTATCATGCCAGAAGTGGTTAATTGTTAGCTTTTCTCTTCAAATTAGCATATCTAATGTACCAGAAATGGCTAAAACCATGAAATTAGCACAGCTACTTCTAATATACTACAATGACCCTGCCCAATGCATTGTGGGAACTAATGTGTTTTATGTTGTTTTGGTTTTCACCACTAGTTAGTGGGTTTCTCACAGAGGTGATGTCACACTGTCATTGCTCATTGAAAAAAGCCTGTTAGTTTATAATGAGAACATTGGACCGTACCATTTTTTGTTGCTCTTTTACTTCTGGCTGCTCTGGTTTGTGTGGTGTATGGGACATGAGTCAGCTCAAGATTCTGCCCCCTAATGTGGTTGATGAAGTGTTTGCTAGCACCCTGCTAGCTATCATCTTTGACCTCTGTTCTCTTAATGTGTTTTTCTGACAGTTGAAGTCCCACTTCTGACACCAATGTGGCAGCCACTGTACATACAGATGCTAGGAATTAGATGAAGCAGAACTCAACTAGCTATGCTAGCTAGTAAAGTGCTAGCAACTACTGCTCAAACCGCACTAGAAAGCAGAATGTTGAGCTGACTCGTACCCCAAACACCCTACGACTCAGAGCAGCCAGAAGTACAGAAGACAAAAAATTGCACATTCCATTAGCCTTAGTGTAAGCCATTCTTTAGGCCTGTTTCAGCAAATAGGCACCCAACAATGTAATGACAGTGTGACATCAACTTGTGGTGCTGACTACAACAACATAGAGAAAATTAGTATTTCCCACAGTGCATTGGGCAGGATCATTACAACATTAAAAAATGAACATTTGCCTTTCCTTTCTTATTTATTTTCTTTCTTTGTTATCTTGCATTAGCATAGTGAACTCTAATGCTCCTGAAATGACCAACTTCTCTGCGTGTGTCCGCGCAACAGTTTGCCAATGTTCTAAACAGTGGGCAACCTGTAACTTTTTTTGTTTTGTTGCAAAATACTTTTGTTATTCTGCATTTAAGCATAAATACACATAAAACTGCATTTGAAAAACTTTGTATTGTTTTAAAAAACGTTTCTCCACCACTTTTTTTTTTTTTTTAATTAAAGTAGGCATGTAGTCATTGCAGTCAAGACATGTTTCTTTAACAATTGATGTAGAGACAGAGCGGACCTTACAAACTCAGTGAAGATTGTAAAGATGATCTAAATAGAACAGTAAACAGTCACGAATATGATTCCAGATTGCGCCAATTATTTGAAACTGAATACTTAATCGAACACATGTAAGTAATTTGTTTTTCCATGTTATATTTGTGTTTCTAAAGAAAGTGTCAGCTGAAAAAGTTGTTTTTGCACTGTTTGTTTGGAGAGCACAAAGTTTAGAACTTTAGTGTCATGAACACATAATTATTTTACAAGGAAACAAGTGTCACAAGTTTGATATCCTGAACCAGTTCAAAGGAAACAATAAACACTATGAAAGTATGATGTTCTGGTTAAAAAATAACATTTAACTTTTCATTAAGATAGATTTCATTTGTTTTCATGCTTGAAATACAAAAAAGAAATCCCAATTGCAAAGTTAACAGTCCTGTCACAGGTGGTTGGAAAAAAAACATGGTTTCATTTGGTTTTTGAACTTTATTTCATGTCAAAATCTGAGATTTCCAAACCTGTGAAAAGTGGTTGAGATGTTAAGAGATGGTTTTCCTCAAATCAAAACAGAAAGTAAACAAAACTAACTGAAGCGAGAAAATGTTCGTTTTTCTTTTTTCTTGCCAACGTTGACATTTATGTAGTTTCCATCTTTACTATTTTAGCCGTTTTTTTATATCTTCATCAGCTTGGCCCACATCCATGCAGCCTTCTGATTTAGTGCTTTAAGACTTCATTCTGTTGACCTTGTTTTTTTTAAACTAGTTCATGTTTTCTTTGTTTGCTGATTTGCCCTCTATGGCGACATGTATTCTGACCTCAATGAGGGATTGTACAGCGTTTCTGTGTTTTCAGCGTCTGACAGTCAGACCTCGACCACATTGGCTGCCTCTGCATACTCTCTGTGAAAGCGTCAGTCCCGTCTCTGAAGGGAAGCAGATAACTATTTATAAACCATTTAAAACAGAGTTGTATTCCAGCGTAAAGGCTGTTAGGATTTTATCTCTTATGCAGCTTTATATTTTTGTGAAATCTTTAAACAAAGCGGAGTCACTCGTGTGGAAGAAACTTCCTCTGAACGACAGGAAGTGCAGGTTTTCTTCCTTTACTCGTCACTGTCGAGCATTGCACCGTCAGCCAGGAACTGGCGTCTCATATACAAACCGAAGCAGGACAAGGACCTATAATGTGTCATTCCAAAGGTTTGTTCTTCCACAGAATGAAACTCTAAAACGAATAAAAACAAAAAGTCGAGTTTATCTTCAGTATTTTGAAAAAGGTCTTTAACTTTTCTCATCTTCTTTGCCCGGTGGCGTCTTTTCTTTGATAGCCAGTCATCCTCCGGCTGCTGCTGGGCCCGACCTGCTGTCGAGCAAAGTCTGATATGGTTTTGCGCCGTCATTTCTGGGGCGGCAGGCGTGATAATGTGGCCGTGGTCTGACCTGCGTCACGTCATAAAACTATATGGCTGTAAACATTTCAAAAGGAATAAGAACCAGCTCCAGGCCTTACAGAACCTGCTGTCCTCTGGTGAGCTACCTGTGTGTATGTAAATATATAAACACCTTGTTGCTATTTATTTAGGTGTTGTATGTATTTATTTGGTTACTTGTTTATTTATTCCAGCGTCCTATTTATTGGTCAGGCACCTGTGGTGTAATTGACGGTCGTTGACACATTGCTGTGTAATGTGGAGGAGGGGAGACCTTTGGGGGAGGGGTTGGTTGATGGGGGGGTTTGGTGGGGCAGATGGGTTGGTCATTGGGGTACAAAGCTAGCTGTGACACTAACTGTTGCTCTCCTCGTATTGGACAAAGATATACTTAAAGACCACTGTATGTATAACTGCTTGTCGTGAAGATGAAGTACAATCTAATGACAATAAAGCATAAACACTATGATGACCCTCTTGTTCATCTGTGCGTTTGATTTAAAAACATTTTGTGAAAAGTTGGGTTTAAGCTCATTTGTTGGTATAGAGGCTTACATCTAGTTTTTATTGATTTTTTGCCATAATCCCATCCCAATTCTTACCATCTCTTTGGTTGGTATAAAGAAACGATCCTCCAAAATAAAATAAAATCATGTTTACTGTAATAATGCAGTTTTTAAAATAATCACACACAAAAATTGTAAATAGCCGAGACTATTAGAGATTTTTCTCCTACTAGCTGGATCCACTAGCTGCTTTGGGGGTATCCATCTTCTAAATAAAATATGGGGACATTTTTCCAGTGCCATGGACATTCCCCATAAGTCTGCAAAAAACCAGTGGGAATCCATGCTCACTTGACTGGCGAATAGGGACCACAATGCATTGGGTTTGAATGAATTTTCGTTGGAAAAAATGTATGTACCGTTTTTCTCATCAGAACACAATGGATTTTTAAAGAGCTTTGTAAAATATTCATATTTATTACGTTTTTACTTCAGGAAGTGGATGACGTCATATTTGGCAATTAAAGAACAAAAAGAATAGTAGCCATGTGTCCAAATTACGTGAAATTCCAGGTCACTGTTAGTGAGGGAATTTGAACATAGCACACAACTGTCTGAATTCCCTCACTTTTCATTGCATACTGCACTATTTAGGGAATCTGCAATTCCAAAATCCAGAGCTCTGGAAACTTCCCAGAAGTCTCTGCAAAAAACTAGCGTGTGTCGAGGCTCATTGCGTTGGTGAATATAGACCACAATGCACTGCATTTGAACAATTTGTCATTGGAAAAATTGAACAAACAAAAACTTTTTAAAAATAAATCATCCAACATTTCATCAACAGGACAATTGATTCATAAATAGTAAGTAGTAAGCATGTGTCTGCCCTTAAGAAACAATAATATATTGAGCAACAATAGCAGGAGGCTGACAATATATTCCATATATGGAAGTAACATTTATTTTTTTATTATATTAAAAATACTGCAAGTATTGCTGTTTTCATTTTCATAAAGTTTGTTTGCAAAATAATAGATTTAAATAAAATATATAAATCAATAGAAAGAAATAGGTTGTCAATCAATATATTTCAATATGTTTGTTACGTTTGATAAATTGAAATATATTTCTTAATATACATTTTTCCAGTACGTTGCAAGATGTTTTGGAAGTGTGAATTGCATTAAAATATCGAGCACTGAATAGTACCACACTCTATAGTATTTATGGGTTATGGAGTTGTGAGTGAATTCACATATAGTCTAAATCCTGAGTGTTGGCAGCAAGTGGGTCTGGGATTGTCAGAAAAGAACCCCAGTTGGGCCGCCTTGGTCCCGACCATCTCATCAGATTTCAAGATGATTCTTACAAACAAGACAGAAAAAAAAATGATTGAAAATCGCACAGATTAACAGAACATTTTGGGGTTTCATCCCAATGATCAAAATTGGTGTTCCTCCGGGATGTATACAAATGCTACAACTGGACTCTAAATAGTTTTTTAGGTTTGATGAGGAAAAGCAAAAATAAAATGACTTTATAAAATGACTTTAAGCACTTATAGGACATTATTGCTTGTGTTTTTTTATATTTAAATATATAACTCTCGGACGCTCAAATAAAAAAGAAAATAAAAACGACTCACCTGAAAGTTTAGACAGGTCGAGTGTGGTTTGTAGTTTGAACGGCCACTAGAGGCGCCATAGAGCTTTGTTTAGCACACTGCCGTTTCCCTCCTTTTGCAAGTCAATGCAGGAGGGCTTCACGGGCTCCCGGAAAACATTGTACGCTACGTCAGGGAAGAAAGCAAACGTACACTAACCTAAAATATACAAAGAGTCTATTCATCTTGCACAATGCATAATTTACAAAACTTGTTTAAATAGTCAAATTTTAGATGAATAATGAAGGGAGAGTTATATTCTAAAATTAACGTTAGTTGACAAATAAAAAAATAAGTAGAGATTTACCAAGATAAAAACAAATGTAAATTAGTTATATATTTTACTCGAGTAGAACTTAAAATAGTGTTTCCGTAACAAAAAGTACATTAATTCTAAAAAATGTGGCTTTTTAATTAATTTGTTTGAAAATTCCGATTTTTTTTTTGTACGGCAAGTGAAAGCGACAAACGACTTGACCCACTTTTTACACGCGAGAACGTTTCACTCCGCAGAAAAGCCGCGGGGAGAACCCCAGAAAACGGAAACAGGAAGTTATTTCAAAATAAACGTATTTGACCAAACAATTTGAAAAGCATTTATTTTCACTCTTTGTTTAGAAAAAGTAATAACAACAACAGTTGACACCTACTTCATAAGTTAAACTTGATCTACAATTGTATGTTTAATTCTATAAATGGAAACAAAATTTCTCTATTCCTCTTACAGAAAGTTTATTTCAGTAGTCCCGTGCGGAAGTGCGTCACTCATACCTTCGCTAACTTCACGGGAATTCAGCGTGTTGATGTAGAAGAGGGGATCTCGGAGAAACAAGTTTTTGGCGTGGTGGACACTCGAACTCGAGCGGAAAACAGAAAAAATGGACATGAAGAAGAGGGTTTTGTTAGAACTGAGGCACCGGTCGCCATCAGAGGTGAGCAATGCGGCCTTGGTTTAGTGCTTTTTATCAGCGTTTGTTCGGTGCAAACTTGACCGGCAGGAGGAGGGGTAGCGAGCACATGGCGGCGTTATCGGCATGTTGAAAAAAAGTGTAGAAATGCCTATAAAACCTATATTCTTTATCATTGTTTGGCTTGAGATGCCTCATTGTGCGTCCAGAATGACGCTTCCCTTAACTTTAAACGCGATATATCTGATCGCGCGTTTGTCTATTACAAAAAAACACGTAGTTTTGAATTTTTTTTTGTAGCTTCCCGCTTACGTCCTATTTCCTGTCGGAAACAAGTCGACGTTTCTCTGTGTGTATAATTCACTTCCTACGATCTGATGCTAAAATATTTACGTTAAAACCACGTAAAGTTAAGTTTTTCCGCTTTGAAACCACCATTCACATTCACGTCTGCTGGGCTTGGCTATCACCTGGTTTCTGCTTTATATCAGGTATATATTTTTTGGTCTGCTGTTGTTTTATACGTGTGTTTTTTTAAACAACCCAAAAAAAGAAAATGACTCAAAAGGTCTTTCCTGTATATTTTAATAGACCGGGTAGTTTGCCCTTACAAAAGTGCCAAAATAATGTTTCACCGCAGTTTAGTTTCCTATTTAAATTGTTTTAACTGGATATTTAAATTATTTCAGATATGTTGTGATAAAGCTGCTCTATGTAAGTAAAATACATTTTTAACTTTAAAGTTCCATATGATACCTGTTCTTTCTTCAGGTAATAGACGGATCCACTATTCATGACCTGCTAATAGTGCCTAGCAAGCGCGTGTGAGCTTGTTTTTCCCCCTCGCTTCGCGTGGTTTTCTTTTTAATTTATAATAGCAAAATGATACCTTTTAATAATCAACTCAATTACGGTCTCATGGGGTCGTCCCCGCGCGGCCACGCTAGTAGGAAGTGGCGGTTGCGGGGACAGGAGACACGCTGCTAGCTCAGGAGCGTCACGTGGTTCGGGAGTTTACAAACAGAACGCGGATCCGTCCCAATGTGAAACTGCTGAGGAGCCTTTTTCCACAGAATCCTCCTCGTGTGACTCAATGATTATTTATTTGTCTTTTTTTTTTATCTGTGTACGAATTTTTATCGTAACCCACTTGAGACTCGATTAAACTGGAGGGGGCTCCCAAACCCCCCATAGAAGAGGGTGGTAAAGAACCTGACCAAGGAGACATGCGCACTGTAAGGATTATTATGTAAACGACGGAACAGCAAGCAGGTGTGACGTCACATCCGCCATGTCCTTTTACAGTTTTGTTAACGCGCCAAAAGCTGCACCTTTTTTCTTTTTTCAAAAATCGATTATTTTCTTTAATGTTTCAGACATTACTATTGTGAACTCACCTATTTTTCTTTCCTTTGTTTTAATGGCAAATAATGACTTTGCTGATTTCACAAAGTTAAAACCCAATAAATACAACATGGTAATGAATCTATTGTGTTCTGGTGATGAAAATGTGGATTGTTTTATGGAAAACAACAAGTCTAAATACATTTTATTACCAAATTAGTTCAAGTGCAATGCATTGTGGTCTGTAGTTGTCAATAGTAAACATCAATACACACTGGTTTTTTGCAGAGCCTTCTTGGAAATTAAGTAGTGAAGGAATTCGAACACAAATGTTTACTAAAAAACAGTCCTAAAGTTGCGTCTTTCTAGACACTTAAAGTGTAACTCTTGTTGTAAAATTGTGTTGTCCTTATTTCTCTACAGGTTTAAAGATCATTTAGAGTTTTTCGCGCGTTTTTAATGTTTTTAGCCAATGAGCTTTTTCTGTCCTCCATGACGGCAGGGAATTGTGGGATTGAAGTTGCCTCTCTTTTCAGAATAATGGCTTTGTGTTTAAACAACTTTTAGCAAATTTTGATATTTCTTTGATCTGATTGTTTTACATCTTTCAGTTTTAGTACAAATTTATTTAGAACAATT
Source organism: Oryzias celebensis (assembly GCA_014656515.1). NCBI lineage: Eukaryota > Metazoa > Chordata > Actinopteri > Beloniformes > Adrianichthyidae > Oryzias > Oryzias celebensis. The sequence goes on from BNCR01000016.1 coordinate 2,362,917, forward strand.
TTTCCCAACCAAACAAGTTCTGTATTTTTAAGGTTAAAAATCGTGTAATTATTGATATATAATAACTTCAAGTCTTAAACATGTCAGTATTTTGGTGGAGGCTTTTAGTCCTTTTATAGTTTCCAGTTTTATTTTGAAGGGCCATTTTCAAGGTAGCCTTCAGTGTCTTCCAGTAAGGATGAGCGGTTCAGACAAACCCCCAGTGTGACTCTCAAGTCTTCCCGACACCTGACGGGCGAGGATGTCCCGATGTCCCAGCCAGAAAGGCCCATCAAAAACAGCGCAATAAAAAACTGTACCACACATGGGGGTAGAGGGCTCTTCTCATTAGCATCAAGTAGAAACCAGACAGACTTGTGATTTTGTTTGTATTTAAAAAAAACTCAAGGATTCTGTTTATTTTTTTCCAAAACTACAATGATATAATCAAAATGAAACACAAAGAAATTATTTTTCATGCACACATTTTACTCACCTCACATTTTGTGAATCAACCAAGAAACCCCCCATCCCCTTTAAATCATTACTCCTGTGAACCCCCCACTCAGCACATGAAGGTAAAGGAAGGCAGAAGTGAACTGAACCAGGTTTACCTGAAACAACTGAACCACTCAAATTGAGTCCAAGAATAAAACACCAGCCTGTTTTACCGTTGATATTTCAAAATAAAAGCTTCAATGCCAACAAACGGAAACACAAAGCATTTGCATGTTTAGGTCGTATTCAAATACATTTTCAGTTGTAGCACAAACTCCTCCCTCCTCCTCCCCCGTCAGCATATATCGTTAATTGAAATCTAACGAAGAGGAAAACATTTTAATTGGTTGGTATCAAAAATCTGCTTTAAATTTGGGTGCCTTTATTTCCTCATTCTGTTTTGGTCTCGACTCAGGAACATTAAACCCACAGTTTGTGAAGAAAGGACTTCTTTGTAAAGGTCGATGCAGGCATCATGAGAAAAAGCTGCAGGTTTAAACGTGGTGCTTGTTGTTTGGATCAGAACTTCCTTCAGCTCAGAGGATGGAAGTCACTCCGTTTAAAATCTGAAAGGACAGAAAAAGTTCTGCTCGTGTGAAAACATGAAACCTGGTTCCTTTGGTCTTCATCATCAATGTTTGGATTACATTGGTTCTGTTCTTGGTTTCATCAGGTGCCGGAGCTGGTTCTGGACAACTGCCGCTCCAATGATGGGAAGATGGAGGGGATCACAGAGGAGTTCTCCAACCTGGAGTTCCTCAGTCTCATCAATGTGGGCCTGACCAGCATGGCGGGAATCCCCAAACTGGACAAACTCAAAAAGGTTGGTCCAGTTTCCTGGTGTCCGTGGGTTTGGTTCTGTTGGGTTATTTAATCTTCATCCTGAAGACATAAAAGCGAAGGCTGAAGGTCCGTCTGTCCTCTGCAGTTGGAGCTGAGCGACAACAGGATATCAGGCGGGTTGGAGGTTCTGGCGGAGCGGCTGGTCAACCTGACGCACCTCAACCTGAGCGGGAACAAGTTCAAAGACATCAGCACGCTGGAGCCGCTGGTGGGTGGAGCTTATGGTGCAGAAACTCAGCTGCAGATGTTCTGTGACACGTGCTGTTGAGTTGAAATACGGAAAGAGAAAAGGTCCAAAAAAGATTTTAAAAATGTTATGAAACCACAGAAAGATATGGCAGGTTGAAGTATTTAAATGAAAGATATTCAAAGCGTTAAAGCAGTCAAACCAGTCCAGACTCTGGAGCTGCAGTTCCTTATAATAACAAACATGCAAACATAAAGCTTTCAGAGTCGGTTCAGTACCGCTTCACACCAGCAGGTGGTACAGTTGTTGCACCAATGGCATCTTCCATGACCACACAAGTGTTTCAGTACTGTTTGCTGCTAGCGCTACAGACCATTGTTTTAAAAGAAAGAAAGAAATCTTTTACACAATAACTCTTTATTCTAGTGGGAAGATGTTAACATTTTAATATAAAATACACATTTATTTTTCCTCATTTTGATCTGTTTTGCTTATTAATTTTCTTTGCAGTGGATTGTTTTTGTTAGAAAATATCTGTTAGCAGTTTTAGAATCTAAATGTTCCTTTTTTATTAATATAATACGTTTATTGAGGTTTTAATGCATTTTAGCAAGCAAAAACCTTTTTATTTTCCACTTGACTTTTGGCGCCACCTGCTGGCGTGTTCAATACTGCGGTTTTGTGGCCTGATGTGACCCCGTATGTCCCACAGAAAAAACTGCCTCAGCTGAAAAGTCTGGACCTGTTCAACTGCGAGGTCACCAACCTGGCCGACTACAGGGACTCCATCTTCAAGCTCCTCCCCCAGCTCACCTACCTGGACGGCTATGACGTCAACGACTGCGAGGCATCCGACTCTGAAGGCGAGGTAGACGGACTCGACGATGAGGACGAAGAAGGTGAGGAGGGCGGGGCAAAGACACCACGTTGACCAGCAATATGAGGTTGTTTTTGTTTACTTAAATGTTTGTGTCACAGAGGGGGAGTCAGAGGACTTTGAGGATGAAGAGGAGGAGGATGAGGAAGATGTAGTGGCTGAGGATGATGATGAAGATGACGACAGCGGTGATGATGAGGTTTGCTCTAGTTTTTAGTTTCCTCATAGAAGCTTTGATAACTTGTTTAAAAATGTTTATCAGCAGAAAATGATTTTTATGATGCAAATAAAGAACAAAAGAATTTGAGTTTTATTGAACTTTTTTAAACCTGTAAAACCCACAGCGCCGTATTCAGCTGTATTTATTTGTGTAATTTACTACATTTCGTTACATTTTGTATTTCTCTTATCCTTATCGTTTTTCCTAAAAAATCAAAATAACTTATAAATGTTTTAATTATTTAAACCTTTGTGTCGTTAACGTCTTTTGACCTTCAAAATATTTACTTTTACTTTTTTATACACTGATATTATTCTCTAATTTGTTATTAAATATTAGTTTATTGGTTAGATAGTATTGAGCTGTTTTTATAGTTTGTCCTTTTTGTGTAAATTCAGAAAGCCTTTTGATGTTAATAAAATGTCTTTTAATAAAGATGATGTTTTTAGAGGAAATTTTTGTTCACCTAAGTTTAAAAGTTTTACTTTAGTTAAAACTTTATTATTGTTGTGCATTTATTTAATCTATTAAAATTTGTTGAAGCAAATGATGTTTTTTTCTTGTGAATATTCACTTGCAACATAATTTTAATTTTTTTGTAAATTATAATTTATTCATCATCTTTTCTCAATAGTTGTAAAGATGCTCGTTTTAAAGTTCGTCTTTTTATTTCTGTGATTTTAAAGAAATGTTTCTCATTAAAAATGTCATTTCATGAATAAAGATCATGTTTGCTTTTCTTTTAATTTGTTATAAGTTTAACATCCTTTTTTTTATCAAAGGAAGAATTTCCTTTGAATGTTTTCCAAATGCAGGTTCTGCGTCCTCTCACCGATGTTTCTTTGATGGTTTTTATGCAGGACGGAGAGGTCAATGGAGACGTGGACAGCGAGGAAGAAGACGAGGATGAGGAGGACGAGGAGGAAGATGGTGAGTGAAGATCGTTCTCTGAGGGGATGTGGCTGTTTTCCGTTTCCTTAGCAACCAGGAGTTGGGCATTAAATGATGTAATTTAGAGAAGTTAATCTTAAAAATCCTCAAACGTTCTGTCTGCAGATGAAGACTCGTCTCCTGTCAAAGGAGAGAAGAGAAAGAGAGATCCTGAAGACGAGGATGAAGATGAGGACTGAGCTCCACTGCACGCCCACCTGACCTCTGACCCACACCCCCCTCCGGGCTGCATCCCGTCCCGCCGCTGCGTCCCCCTCACACCTGAACCGCCGTCTGAATGAAAAACATTTCAATCTTTTTTACAAGCCAAACATTGAATTCAAAGGAACGAACAGTAAGATGCAATTCTGGCTCTTTTTTCCTTGTGGAAAAGGTAAAATTTCCTCTTTTTTTTTTTTTTTTTGTCTTTTTTACTCTGATAAACTAAACATTGACTAACATTACATTTTAGGTCAAACCTTAAAAGAAACAAATAATGCTCAAAATGTGACCTTTGAAATCAGAAAAAAAAATCAACTTTTAAACCTGATTTTTTTCTTTTCTTTTTTTTTTAGTTTTCCTTGTTTTTTTCAGCACAGATGATGTCAGATTTTTCCGGACGATTTTCCCGTTTAGACGTTTGCGGTCCGGGTGCCCCTCCCCTTGCAGCCGTGCGCTCAGGGCGAACTCTGTTCTCTTTGCCAGCAGAGCTTTTTAATGTTTTCCTGTTTGTTTTTTTGCAGAGGTTATTTTGTTTATTCCCGTTTCTGTGGAGACTCCACCCCCTGCCCTTCCCGCGTCTCCGTTGTCCCTCCTCGCCATGATTTCTTTGACTTCCAGTTATTTTTTTCCACACTGGCTTGTTTAATGTTTTTTTTTTTTTTACTTTCTGTAAGTTAAATAAAAACATGCGAAAAAGGACTTTGTAAATAAAATCTTAACATTTTGCTCGGATTGTCTCTGCGGTTTCTTCCACAGTCAGGTGTGATGATGCGTTCAAAGCCCAGGTGTGGTTTTTACTAAGGAAAAACAACCACATTAGTATTTATGTCGTTTTAAAGTATTAATATTGAAGTCTGTGGAGTTGACAAACAAAACATTTTGTTGCTTGTTTGGATGAGAAGAGATTTTCTGCTCAGATTCTGTAATCCAGTTATTTCATTGATTCATTAAACGGTTAATCAATCTCAGCAAGAAAAACATGCACAGACACATGAAATCTTGATTCTTTAACTGGTTACATAACTACTCATAGTTGTAATCATATTTACACTTCCACACATTGAATTCATTATAACTATCAAGAGTTTAAGTGCTTTGAAGAGCGTGAGAAGAAGCAAATGCCTAAAAATCCCAACCTTCGTTTAGCTCCGCCCCCTGCTCATTGCCTCTATGGACAGTGTCCACTGGTTCCAATAATTCAGAATCTCATAGACATCAGCTATTCTGTTTGTCAGAATAACCATTCCAGAACTCTTTTTTTTTAACGTTCTTGTTGATCCTTAATTGTCATAAAATGACCAATCATCCTTTAATAAAAGTAGGTGGGGGGGTTTATTGACCCCATTGGAATAGCTCGTGATTATGAAAAAATGGGATTAGTAAGAAAATGTTAATACAAATGTACCAGAGTAAGAATATTCTGACCAATGGAATGACAAGTCATCGTGCTTTAATTCTCAAGGGTCTATGGGATTTTGGCGTCCTTTAAGGTAAGTGGTCACGATTTCAGGGTTTCCCTTCAGGTGTATTTAAATCCAGACGCTGCTGATGGGATGTGGAGGATTTGAGGACCTGAAGAGAGTTTGATGATGTTCTTTTGCTGTAGCATTACAGACGTGACGGTTCTGGATGGAGATCACATCAGAGGGTTCTCCTGAGGAGGGGGGTCGCTGTGGAAACCCATCATGACTGACATTCTCCCTGAAGCCAGACTCCTGTTTGTGTGCAGAATGTGGACTGACAACACCAGGAAGGAAACTTCAGGAGTTTCACTTGTTACTTTGAGGGGGAAGTGATGAAACCATCAGAATGAATGGATAATCTCAGACTGGAGCTCATTGTTCAGAGGGACGTCCTGCATGGGTCACCTGGTCATCATGAACAACAGAGTTCTGCTGCTTATTGCTGCTTCACTGCAAACATTGGATTTCTGAGAAGAACCGTAGTCTTCAGGACTCCAGCAGGTGAATCAAAAGTTGGCTCTCATGTGGTTCCTGTAGTTCTTTATCTCCAGTTCCAGTTGAAGAATTCTCACCTGCAGACAGAAAACACCTGAATGAGCTTGATTCAGGTGCAGCAGGATCCCAGGTTCTGGTCGTGGTGGTGCAGTGACCTCCTTCTGGGTCAGCTCCATCCTCAGGTCTCTGATCTGGTCCTGCTGCCTGTAGAAAGCCTGCAGGAGCTGAAACAGACGCAGCGTCAGAGTTCTGTGCGTGCATGTTCTGCCACGTGGTTTTGTGAAACGTCAGACCTCATGGTCGCTCGCTGGTGGGGGGGTCTCGCAGCAGTACGTCCACAGAGGAAGCTGCGTCTCATCAGGCTGCCACTCTGACAGCTCGCCCACGTCTTCGGGGTATTTGGCGTCCTGACAGGCCAGCTGCTCCTCCAGGGAGGCCTCGGCGGGAAAACACAGACAGATGAAGCCCCGCCCCTCCAAAGATCAACTTCTGCTTTAAATTACAAGCAGGTTTTAGCACTAAAAGAAGGTAAAGACAATACAATTCATGGATTATATCAAACCTGGATTAATGAACTAATAAATCAATGTGTTTTCTCATTTTTCTTTCTTTTTGCTTTTTAAATTGAAACGTGTTTTACTTTGTAAAGCTCTTTGTGTTACATGTGTATAAAAAGTGCTTTATAAATAAAGTTTGATGGGATCTAATAATTTAAAGGTTTTCGTGTATAAAAGAAACATTGATGAAATGTGACTAACTGTGATTTAGTTTCCCTATTACATCAGAAATATTAACCAATTTGTTATTTTTGAACTATTTGCATTTATTGTTTATCGTGTATTCATTCTGCAGTTTAGGAAAATTACCAAAAGCTTTTAAAGTGTCACGAACGCTCAAAGTCTCAGGTAAAACTGACCCGGATTTAAAGTCAAACTTTCCAGACTCACACCTTCAGAAGGGGGTGGGGCTTTGATACAGCCACGCCCTTTGAGTTTTGACCCCACCCCATTCAAACTCTTGACAGGTGTCAATCAGGAAGTCCCTTTGTTTTGGTCATTGGCCTTACCCCACATGTCTTCCGTTTCCAAACATGACTGAAAGCACTAAACGTTGCAGTTCCTTAAATGACCACCGGAGGCTGGTGTTTTGTATCAACATTTTTTAGATTTGTCCCTTACATGGGTAAACTCCATGTAATGTGGTCGCTTCACTTCCCACTACACTCTAAAGGACACAAATGATGTTGAGTCTTTTCTGCAGGTTTTAGTTCTTGTATGAACCCGGATCTAAACACAGCGGTTGGTGGAGTCCATCCATGGCAGAACTTACACCACAGAGTTTGAGAAACATTTGGAGAATTATAGTTCACATCAATGGTGGTGTACCATCTGTATGAAGTCCTGGTCTTCAGTCACAACCCTACTGGGCGGAGCCAACACGAACCCAATGGAGCTCAGACGCTCGTTGGAGGTGGAGACTTCTGCATAAGGGTTTTCTGGTTTGATCTCAGGATTGAGGGACATCAGCACTGGATCTGAGGAACACGGCGGAAAGTTTGAGACGAGCATGCCACACTGTACCGCAGCAGAAACTGAAGCCATCAGCAGGCTGGACTTTTGATGGTTACAGGTTACAGACCCCTGTTGATCCCCAGGAGCCACTCCCGCGCCGTCACAGCCGCCTGGTTTCCAGCCGTCGGCGGATACAGATCCCCCTGGAAAACCTCTGACTGGAAAAGCAGGATGGAGCATGAGCATCTGACGGTCTTCCTCATTTGAAGAGGAGGTTAAGACCATCTCAACCTTTTTCCGCGGCACGATCATGGACAGCGGCTCCACCAGGTCTTTGACAGCAATCAGTCGGTAGAACCGGAAGACCTCACACCCCATCACGTCCAGGCCGCGTTTGGGCATCACTCCTGCAGTGGAGGGATGCACACTTTCAGATGTCACTTCCTGACCACTTCTAATTAGGATGGGCACCCAAACTTTGTGCCAAGAAATGTGGACAAAGTCCTGATTGAAAGGCTCCGCCTCCTAAAGGAGCTGAACGTTTAGATACCAGACTGGTTGAAACTTCAGACATTGGTCGTCAGTTCGTTTTTGGAAAAGTGCTGCAGTAATCTCTGTGCTGGACGAGTGTTGTTCTAACCGAGGCCTTTCTGCGGCAGCACGGATCGGTACTCGTTCAGGAAGCTGATGAAGGGTTTCTCGGCGCTCAGCTCGTAGAACCGTATGTTTCCGTCTCCCTGCACACAGACACGGATCAGGACGGTGGTCCTCCAGAAGCTCACAGACAAACTGATCACATCCAGCCTAAAATCCCTTTGCAGATACAATCTAACAAACAAACGTCATTTATGCAGAGAAAGAATGGAATTGGTGAAGTGGTTTAGTGACCTTTCCAGCCAGGTAGAGCATGTGTGTATCTGGGTCGTAGAAAGGGAAAAGAACTCCAGCTGATCCGTCCAGATCTTCCTCGTATAAAGGCTCTGATAAATCTTCCTGCACACAAAGGAAAACTTTCAGCTTCAATCCACTGCTGCGCAGATCTATTTATTCAACCAGGAACGTCCCTCTGAGATCTGCAGATGTTTTTTTAAAGGCTGAGAGTCAGATTACACTACAATCCAAGACATTTCATCCAATGAAAACAGTAAAGCAGATTGAAACCAGCATCAAACTGATGTTGTGAGATGTGGAAGATGAATTGTCCTTTGTAGAGCGTTTCAGTCCGTAGATGCCCAACACTGAAACGCCATCTTTCAACTCCATCATGGAGTTTAGTCTACAGTCCCTTTAGAAGACATTGGGTTCCTTTTCCTGTACTGAAGCACGTTTACTTATCGACAGGGATCTATACTCTGAGCTGAGCTGGCACTGGTATCAGCGTATACGATACTACTGGTACCGTATAAAAATGTGGCTTTCAGTGCTTCATTTCAAACCTGTGTTTCCTTCTGCGTGTGAGAAATCAGAGATGCAGCACTGCAGTGTGGACTGTCAGGAAGAGGGAAATAAAGTATTTCATGCCATGTTCACACCAGGATTGGAAAAATGCATTCAATCGACCACCATCCATCCCTACATTTACCTCTAAAGTACAGTTTGCCTCATAAAAGTGCTCCTTTCTGTGCTCGGGTACGACTGGCCAAATTACTGTAAGGCCAGCTTCCACAGAAGGGCCAGACTCTGGTTCAGGACATCAATCATGTGACACTCATGTCAGTGGCTCAACATGTCTGCATGTCAAACCCGTCATCAGAGGGTTGGGTCGTACTTACTGGTCGTACTATGAGAAGACAACTCACAGTCAAAGTGAAATGTAAAAGAACGTGTCTTACTGCATCCCAGAGGACCATCTGTCTGTGCTTCCATAACGAACTCCCGGTGGACAGGAGCATTTTCAACCCGTCAATGTACAAAACCTTGTTGGCCCGGTGGGACTTACAGCTGGACACCTGCGGAGGAAGAAACATCTGCAGAACAGCTTCTCCAGGAGGACGACTACAGAAGGAACTCTTCAGAATCGAGCACCTGGAGAATCTTCCCCAACCGCGGATCCAGGACTCGAACTCGTCTGTCTTTGGACGTGACCGCCAGTCTACTGCCGTCACTGTTGAAGCTGACGGACAGCAGCAGGGCCTCAGCGGGGTATCTGTGGTGGACGGGCATCAGGATGACCCGGACTGGGTGCAGAATAACTGCTCCAGCCTGGGAGATATCCCAGAGGAGAACCTGACGCATCCAGAGCACAAAAGACGATTATCGACGTGTTTTCCGTCTAAGTTGAGCAATCCACACGTTTTATTTTGGTGTTTTGTTTGTGCAAATCACATTTCTTGTGCCTCAAAACATCTGTGACTGTCTGAGAGGTGGACAGTTTGGATGCAGTTTTAACCCCCAAAACAAGAAAGAAAAGGGAGAAGATACCCTTTAAATAACCTTTAAACTCACATAACTTTGTATGTAAACATTGTCAATTTAAATAAAGTCTAAACAGTTTATGGTGCTTGATTTTTAAACGCTAGTTTTAAAGGGTTTTGCTTCTGGAACACTGATACTCACATAGTGGAGTTTCTTTGCTTTTATTTGAGTGAATCAAATCAAAACCCAGCAGATGTTGTTCTGTTCAAAAGTATTGGAGAAATGTGGGAAACACAATTCCAAATCCCCCCACTTTGACAGCAGTTCCTCTTTTTGTACGTTTGAACTAAACTCCATCAGGATGTTGGGTGTGGATCATGTTTCCTGTTCTTCCACAGGAAGCTGAATCTCCACGGAGCTACACTTCCAACCTTTCTGTCCCCTCACACCTTGTAGTCGTAGGAGGAGCTCAGCAGGAGATTTTCAGCGGTTGGATGCCATTCGATAATCGCCACCCTCTTGGAGTGGCCGACCAGGGTCTTCCTGGCTTTGGTGAGGTTCTGCTGAAGACCAAAAGCTGGAATATCCCAGATCTTTACCTGCGTACAACAACAAAATGGATGACATGACTTGACTGGTTAAAAACCTTAAAGAAACAATCCCTATTGTATCTAAATTCATATCTAGCGTCAGAACTTGTATGAACAGGTTTAGATCTGTGGATCAGACATTTGAACATCTACAGGGAACGTACAGTGCAGTCCTCTGAGCATGAGGCGATGCTGTAATCATCAAACGGGTTCCATTTGACATCCAGAACTCTTCCTCTGTGGCCACACACCCTGGAATGCTGAGGAATTACCCGGCCCGTCTGAACAGGAGGGTTTTATTAGATTGTATACATTTTGGAATAATAAAAATCACAAAAAGGTATTTTTTTGTGATTTTGTCACATTTAAACACACAAACACGGGGACATTTCAGACTTTTGTTTCCTGTTAAACATGTGTTCATACTTGATGGATTGGCAGGACTAAAAAACACCCTCCTGCTGTGCACTCTGTCACCACGGCGATGAAGCACGGATTGACAGAGCAGTAGTGGTTGTCGTGGACGCTGTGTGTGATTGGCACCCCGTCATAGCTGTGCTCCCGAGTGGCCGGCTTTCCAAAGATGTGACGAAACTTTGAGCCAAAGAAAGACGAACACCACGACATCTGGAGGACGGCAACACAAAAATTCCTTTATAATTAAGAACTTTAACCCATTATACGATCTAAGAAAAGCGGTAATGAAGGGTAATGACGAGGAAAAGACTGAAAGAGATTAAAACGCTGATGTGTCAGTTACAAAACAATGTAATGTCCTTAACAGGGATTGGCTGTTTGTGGCTGGTTTGTCCAGGGACCAAAACTAAACTGGGGCCTCCCACTACATAAGGATCAAGAGTCTCAGCTTCTGGCTGTGCTGGTGGAAATATATGCCTGAACACATGGGGGCAAAGTGTGTGTGTTTTTGTGTGCATGTGTGCACCAGACCATAATCTCATAATAGTGTTGTGGAACGTCAGTGGTGGTATTATCTGCACTAATCAATAATGCAATCAGCTGCCATTTCTGCCTTTTAAAATCATATCAATAATACATGGTACTGGGTAACTTTGACTCTTATTTGCAAATTTCAATTCAACCAATAAAAATGTAATTGTCATTACCACAACTTTATCAGTAGATATTGGTTTTATTTTGCTGCATCTGTCAGTGGGTTAACATCTCACAACCGCCTGAATGACTGAAAAAAAGAAAACCCTACGCCTTCAATGTTTTAACTATTGGTCCTTTTGTGTGAATTATTACTTCTCTTTACTATAGTTGTTGCAAAAAAGATTATTCCCACTATGAAAAAATATATGTTGAAATAAATTAGAATTCTCAGATTTGAAGTAGCCAATGACCTAAAAGGCAGAAAAGGAGTCCAGTGGAAAACTTGTAAAACTTTAAATGCATCCAGTTGCTCAGATATTTTTAGTTTCTTGGCTGGTACAACTGTTGAAATCCTAAATTATAGAATGAACTTACAGTGATTACCTCTGAATTAACTTTACAAACATTCATTTAAAAGAAATCTTTGGTTCTTACCTTAGTTAATGATATGTGACGAGGTGTCAGTGCCTGTCCGTCAAACAGACCAGCTTCTTTGCTTGTGTGTCTGCGTGTCCTCCTGCATGAACCTGTGAGCTTCTGCTGACATCGTTTCTGTGTGTTCCCTCTTGATCCATGACGTCTGGCCTCTGCTTCCACATTAGTGGAGCTGTTTATGCACGGCTGCTCGCACACAAATGCCCCCCGACAAGATGATACTGCTGCAGCACACGTGCATTTGCATGCAAATGAAGCTGTGGGGGGAGTCACGGTGTCATTAAAAGGGAGTCCTACTTTGGAAAGCACAAGTGAACTTGATTTAGGGAAAAAGATCTTTAAATTCCTTCTGTTGTCTAATCTTTTACATGACATTATAATGCTGCATGAAAGCGGGTCAACAGTATTGGAAGTAAAACCTTGTTATTTAGTAAAAGTGTTTGGTGGGAGAAAGGAAAAATTCCAACTTAAATGACTGAAAAAATAAAAAGTTCAGAAAAACATACAGGATAAATCCTTAAAGGGCAGCTTTTCTATGAAAGAGAGATTTTTCATAAAACAAACCAGAAAGAGATATACAAATAAACTACTCATGTATGTAAAAGACTGAAAGAGAAAAAAAGAATTCCTAAACAAACAAAAAAAAAAGTTTATTGGTCTAACTTTGAAAGTATTCATAGTTTATCAACCTTTTATTATCCAGTCTGGCTTCTATCAACTCCATATTTCAGAAACAGCCTTCCTTAAAATGACCAGCGACTTTCTTGCTGCTGGTTAATAAACTGCATAACTTCTCAATGTTCTTTGATAACTGCTCCACCCTCCCCACTTTAACCCCACAGGTTAAGAGTCTGTGCGTCACACAACTCTCTCCTTTACCGTCCACATCAACAGCATTACCCAGAACCTCTTACTTCCTCAAACAGTCCTCACTCCACAGCCGTTCTAGTGCACAGTCTCATCCCGTTCCATCTAGACTACAGCAGCTCCCTTTTATCTGGGCTCCCCTACCAAACTATACGCAGACTTCAGCTGCTCCAAATCTCTGTTGCCCGGAACAGAACTCAAAAACCCTCCATTCTTCACATCACACCTGTCCTGCAGCCAGGGCCGGCCCTGGGCACAGGCGCAGACGGTGCCAGTGGTGGAGTGGGTGCTAAATCTGAATGATTAGGCTCATGGTTTTTTTTTGTTTTTTTCCCCCAAGTTCATGACATTTATAACAGTTTGACACACAACTCATTTAGTTTAAAAATAAAAAATAATAATTTAAAACAATTAAATAACTCAAAAGGTTGACGTTACCAATAACTTTGCGCTCCTCCTTACCTGCCGCTGTCTAAGCTTGGTAATGTGGGGGGGTGGGTGGCGATGTTGACGCTGTTCGTTCCTCTTTAAAATCTTAAGGCTAAAAAGGCAGCAAAACAAGCCCTCAGGGACAGCTTTAAGGTCAAAACATGGAAGGACGAAGAGGGAAAACAGATTAATGAGATGCCTCCATCAAAACCTACCATGCTCCTTGGTGTGAGCTATACGTTGGCGCAGTGGTTAGTGGTCCTACCTCCCACTACAAAGACCCCTGTTCTTGCCCTGCTTGATGGGCTCGATTATTTTAAACAATAATCATGAAGTAAGTGGTTCTTATTTAGGTTTTGAGAGGTAAAATAATGAAATACTTGCAACATATTCCAGGCAGTTACGCTGTCTCTGTTTGGGATGGTGTGATGTTGTAGGGGTGATGTGTGTTGTGTGTGTGTGTGTGTGTGTGTGTGTGTGTGTGTGTGTGTGTGTGTGTGTGTGTGTGTGTGTGTGTGTGTGTGTGTGTGTGTGTGTGTGTGTGTGTGTGTGTGGGTGGGTGGGGGTTCCGTTTTTGCCCAGGGCGCCATGCAGCCTCGCTGCTGGAGGAGAGCAGCACGCCAAGGATGGCGCAATGTACAACTTCACCCCTTCATACCTCTGTGACCTTATCTGCGTTGCCACTCCCCGCTCCCTCAGGTCTTCCGCCTGCCCTCCATGGGGGGCAGAGCATTCAGCCGCTCTGCCACTTAGCTCTGGAACTCCCTTTCTTCTGATTTACGGAACGTGGACTCACTCCTTCAGTTTGCCAAAAACCTCAAATTCCACTTCTTCAGACGGGCATATCAACCCTAATCAATTTGAAATAATCAATATTACAATTTATACTGTCTCTACAATTTAATGAATTTAACTACAGTTTTATTATTATTATAATTATTGGTTTTTATGTTGCAAAGTTGAAAGGTTTAAAGTTGAAGTGGTTAAGAATTGACTTGCTGGTTTGCAGGTGAACTGACTTAACTTCATTACTTAAGTTTTCAATCCAACTTTAAGGAGAAGGATGTGAATGTTTGACCTTTTATCAACATCTGTTCTTTGCAGTGTAATGTGGCTAATCTACGGTGGCCCTGAAATGCAAATTCCACCAACAAATCACTCAATGCAAAAACATAATAAAGACAAAACAAAAATGAAAAAAGCAAAACTGAATTAATGAAACAACAACTTTACATTTTTGAAATAAAAACAAACTTCCAGAAACCAAAACTAATGTAAAAAAAATGAAACAAAATAAAAATGAAATGCTTCAAAAAACAAAATTAGTTTCCAAGGTTTTAAAAATGAAATGTTAAAAAGTAAAACAGAGAAACTGGAAAAAGCAGGAATTATGAGGCATCACATATTGGATGATTATAGAGATTTAAGTTGAGACATCAAGCATAAAAAAACAGATTTCTTACTGTTTTTATTTATTTATTATAACAGAAAACTGCTTCTAATAATTAGAATGGAAGAAAAATGTTGAAGTCAGACTTAAATTTCAGTAATAATTTTAATTGGAAGATAGGATCACTCAAACACTATTTAGCTCATCTTTATATCATACATTGGATAAGTGACAATGCATCATGTTAATTGTAAAGGTAGTAGTAAAGACACACAAAAAGTTGTTTAAGGTGGAATTAGAAGCAAATGCATCTAAAAAATGTCATGTTAGCTGAAGCCGTATGTGTCTCCTTACCCCTTACAAACAAAGACAACAGTTCTGACAAACTTGTCTATGCAAATAACATATTATAACATACAAATAACATATTATAACATGCAAATAACATATTATAACATGCAAATAACATATTATAACATGCAAATAACATATTATAACATGCAAATAACATATTATAACATGCAAATAACATATTATAACATACAAATAACATATTATAACATGCAAATAACATATTATAACATGCAAATAACATATTATAACATCCAAATAACATATTATAACATGCAAATAACATATTATAACATGCAAAAAACATATAACTTGCAAAAAAACAAGTTTGCCAATTAAAAAATGACAATTTTGGCATAAAATCAACATTACAAACAATAGAAAAGCAAAGACTTTTTTCTAGTTTTGAAGTTTTAAATGATCCCACAGTTAAATACGATTAAGGATACTTGATATAAAATGTATCTAAAAGCAAAGCAATGGACTAAATACAAGGAAAATCAATGAAAGATTTCACCCATTGAAGTTACTGGCTATTGGAACAAAGGCTCCAACAATGCTGGAATGTTGGTTACATCCCTGAACTTGTAATGTTGAAGATCTTGTAAATAATTGACTTTTACATGAAGAATTTGTTCTTATTTGATCAGGAGCAGCTCAGACTCATGCTTTCCTAAAGACCTTTTCACTGTTATCTTAACTCTTGTAGTGGATTTAGTCTTCCTCCACTTTCTGTCTTCCTATTTTCTTTTCAGTTGCAGCTTAAGTAATGTTTTGCCTGATTATTCAAGGCATTGTAATAGTAATTGTAGTAATTGTAGTAATGGTAGTAGTAATTGTAGTAGTAATAGTAGTAGTAATAATCATCTTCTTCAGTTGGTCTTGCTTTGGGAAACAGGCCAATCGGATGGGTTGAATTGACTTGAGGGAAGGCTGTCAGTGCTTCGCTGGCTGTGTAAGTTTCAGGTGCAAATGTTGTTGGAGAAAATGTTGTAAACGTCTGTCTGCTTGTAAAAATAAAGGGTATCAGAGTTTCTGTGTTTGTCCCAGTACCAGGTTTAGTTGTAGAAATATTAGCTGTGGATTTTTGGATATTTGTGTGAGTTTGTGACTTAGTTGTTGTTGGAGTAGAGATTATGGTTTGGCTGTGTGTATTTGTTTCAGGTACAACTTTTGGAGGACCAACTGATGTAGAAGTGTGCGTTGCTTCATCAGGTTGGGAAACGGCTGCAGTGACAGTAGTTGATGATGCCTGGATGACTCTGTCAGCTCCTGGTTTATCGAATGCAGGAGTAAGGGATGTTTGTGAGTAGATTGGAGTCCGAGTGTGATATTTAGTTTTTGGAGGTTCATAAGTTAAAAAGGTTGAAGTTTCCATTTCAAATTCAGTTGTTGGTTTCTGAACTTTGGGGCTGGTTTTAGGATTGTGTACAGTTAATGTTTCAGATTCTGTTGTCTTTGAATTAGCTGTTGTTATCCTTGTGTCAGATTGATGCGGTGTTGTTGGTAAAGTTTCTGTTCTAGTTCTCGTATCATTTGTTGCAGTTGCGCATGATTCAACCCCACCTCCTCTGACACCAGCACCTTCTCCATCTGCATTCCCTGTACAATCAACCTCCGCTGTTTGGGTGACAGGTGTGGTAGACATAGTAGTTTCATTTGTTGTTGGTACAATGATGGCCGTTTGTGGTGTAGTCAAGACATTTGTCTTCAAAGTTGTTGAAACAGACATTCTGCTTGGAGAAGTAAACTTGATGGTCGTTGGTGTAATAACTGATGTAGATGATTCATGCCTCCCTTTTCCATCTTCCACCTCTGTGCTATCTTCCTCTGTTGTCTGGGTTACTGATGTCATAGACGTGGTCTTTGCATTTGTTGTTACAGTGATGGATGTTGGTGGTGTAGTCAAGACAGTTGTCCTAAAAGTTGTTGTACCAGGTGTTTTACTTGGAGAAGTAACCTTTGGGTTGATGATAGGGGGTTCTACTCCTCCATTACCACCACCAGTATCTCCTCCAAAAACACCACCAACAACTGGTCCTACAACACTTCCTATGGCACCAGCAGCTAGTCCTACAACACCTCTTATTCCACTAGCAACTGGTCCTACAACACTTCCTATGGCACCAGCAGCTAGTCCTACAACACCTCTTATTCCACTAGCAACTGGTCCTACAACACCTCTTATTCCACTAGCAACTGGTCCTACAACACTTCCTGTGCCACTAGCAACTGGTCCTACAACACTTCCTATTCCACTAGCAACTGGTCCTACAACACTTCCTGTGCCACTAGCAACTGGTCCTACAACACTTCCTGTGCCACTAGCAACTGGTCCTACAACACTTCCTGTGCCACTAGCAACTGGTCCTACAACACTTCCTGTGCCACTAGCAACTGGTCCTACAACACTTCCTGTGCCACTAGCAACTGGTCCTACAACACTTCCTGTGCCACTAGCAACTGCTCCTACAACACTTCCTATTCCACTAGCAACTGGTCCTACAACACTTCCTGTGCCACTAGCAACTGGTCCTACAACACTTCCTATTCCACTAGCAACTGGTCCTACAACACTTCCTATTCCACTAGCAACTGGTCCTACAACACTTCCTGTGCCACTAGCAACTATAAGACTTCCTACAACACTAGCAGTACTTAGAAAAAGAGTAGAAATAGCCTTCACAATGTCTGCAATGCTTGCTCCTCCACCACCTCCTCCTTCCCCGCCTTCATTGCCACTGTTTCTGTCATTATTTTTTTTATTGTCTTTCTTCTTTTTCTTGGTAGTAGATCTTGTGGATGTAGTGGTGATGGTCGTGGTAGGTTTAGTTTTTTTTGTAGTTGTTGGTAGAGTGGTGGTCGTTTGTGGTGTCATGATAGTTGTTGGATTTGGAGTTGTTTTTTCTGATGTTTCACCTGTGGTGGTGGGAGGGGCAGTTGTGGTCGAGTTTTCCAACAAGCATTCACACTTACTTATCCGACAAGAAGTTGTTCTCCTGGATTTTTGTTTTTTAGGGGTGTTTACATCATTTTTAAGAGAACACAAGCTTTCAGGAAAAATCTGAATGCCAAAATTATTCTTTATATCTTTACAAGATCTTTCCTCCAGGTAAGGGCACATGTCAGGCTGATTGTATCCCCAATATGCCTTTGACAGCCAAACACCTTCTCTACTGTCATAACAGCAGAAAGCCGACCACATCCTGGATGGGATGTTAATCTTGTTGTTGAGTTTCTTCTCACCTGGCTCTGCTCCAGTCACCACGAAGGCTTCAATCCTACCATTAGCATTGATGCAGCGATTTTCCATGAAACATTTGGTGCAGTCCTCCATCTTAGCCCAACTACCACCGTTGAAAGGTATTGACTGAGGCACAACATTTGTCAGAGTGAACGTTGAGAGTTTAGCATCCTGGTCTGGTGCATGACAGCTTGGATACAAGTGACCTCTATTGTAGCCCTGGTTGTTATTTAAATAATCACTGTTTAGGGCCTGGTTGTAATCTTCCAGCTGCAAAAGTTAGGATAACAATCAATAATAACTCATTAACAAAGAGACTTATTATTTTCTAAAAGATCTGCTTGTAAAGAAAAAGCCAAACTTAAACATACAGATTAAAATCTAAATGAAAAAAGGATTTTCTCTCACAGGTGAAGTTTCTACCCCCCCCACTCCCACACACAACACTTGCCTGGTTTGCAGAGAGCTCACCTTTTTCATATTTTTATCATCTTCAAGCTGGAAGAGAATGAAATAATTTTTAAAAATGTAATAATATGTTAGTGATGCAAATTTTAATTTGAGACGGAATACAGACCTAAAGCAGTACATTAAAATAGCTCTGCAATCTTCCAAATGAACTTTGAATTTTGTCAGAAATACCTGAGGTTCTATTTTCCAAAGATGTGCTTCTTTCGGTCTTCCCGATTGTGCTCCAGTGAAGCGGTACGCAGAAAAAACTGGAATCTTGTTTTCTGTGTCGTACAGAGTCAGAAATCTTCTCTGGTTTTAAAAGGTTTGGCAGATGACTTTGTAGCGCTTCGTGTCCAGGATGTTTCCCCCCACTAAGATGTTTTGGATCTCTGGTGGTGTCTCTTGAACAAAGAAACCGGGACAGTCGGCCAAAGTCTTCACCACCTCTGTTTCTATGGGAACCACAGGCAGAAACGCCAGGAGAAGGAAAAGCAGCATCTTTTCCAACTCTGCACATTTATGACAGACACAAAAGAAAATCACTTCATAAATAAACTGAATAAATTCAGATACTAGAACAAAATAATCCTTTTTAGTTCTAATGAAGTTTATAAAAACACTTTTGTGGAAGATCATTTAAAAAACCTGCATTTTTTGACCTTTTAAGGCACAAATGTAGTAGAAGATCTGTCCAACCTAAATGTGAGAGTTCAATTGATGTTTTAGAAGATAAAACAGTTTGAGCTTCTTAAAAAGCTCTCAGACTTACATAAAATAAATTAATAAAAACAATTTAAAATGTAATTTATGTAAAGCTTTTCTTGCTCCTGCAGGTATTTTCATAAGTAGTCCTCAAATTGTTACTTTTTTTTTATAAATAAATAGATTATAAATAATTTGATTTACACTCAATTTAACTTTTTAAAAAGTTCAAATAAAAGATAAATTCAAACTTTAAATTAAGCTCAAACCACTTTGCAGATCACCTTTAAATGATTCAGTTTGCCAATAAAACCATTTATAGATGAAACAATCTCCAAGCAGGAGGACACATCTGATCTCTGAAACACAGACAGTCTGAAGGTCATGAACACATTCGTGGAAAGAGTCTTACCTCTAAGAACAAACCACGTTCAGGCTGGTGAGGAGATGAACATCTGCAAAGCTGTGATCCGGACTTTCATCCTTTTCTAATTTTTTGCTTTCTTTTCTGTGTGTAACATTTTCACACATACACACAAATACACACAAAAGAACTTTCACATCGTGTCAGAGTTGTGAAATCATCCTGTTTTAAACAATTTCCCTTCCTTCTATCAAACCTGAAGTCAAACTTCTCAGGGAAAGTCCTGAAACGTTTCTTCTAAAAACAGGCAGGTTAGGAAGTCGGCGATGTTTGTGGAAGCTTGAACAAATGTCTCACTTTTAATTTTTTGAAAATGTCAATCAAACAGATGGAATCATAAAATACAGACACTTTTCAGAGTATCTGATTTGGGAAACTAGAAAAACCAAACTGCAAGAAAATGAACAAATTAGAAATGAAACGTTTCTGATGCATTTTTGAAACATTGACCTGTTACATCGTCAGTGGAAAATCCTTCCATCCATTTCCCAAACCCGCTTAATCCCTTTTTGGGATCACAGAGTTGCTGGAGCCTATCCCAGTTAGTGTTGGGCAAAGGCGGAGTTTAGCTAGGAAAGGTTAACGGTCCGAGGCAGGGCCTACACACACCGATTCAATGGAGCAAAAGAGCATTCATCAGCCACAGATTTTGCAGGTTCTTCACATTGAAAAGCTGAGTTTGGTCTGTAATGTTCAACAGAGAAACACTTCCACTGTTTTCACACAAAATGTGAAAAAACAACACAAGATATCACATTGTGTGGGTTTTAAAGAATTGATTTGAACTTCTTTAACTCTTTAACACTGGAGGTGTCATCTGCGACATCTACACAACACAAGCTCTTTGACATATCATAGCTTTTCGACCTTTTACGTGATCCAGCCAATTCTGATGCGGAGAAAAGTGACTTTTATATCAGTTTTGCGTGTTAAACATCAACACAAGGCTGCTTTTCTCTGCTTTAAAATCCACTAGGATGATGTTAATCCCGTAAACGGTTGAAGAATAACGACAAATGAAAGAACGTAAACACTAGAGCTCTGGTGTTAATCTTCTATCCTCCAATCAATACTTGTAACAATAATGTCCCCTGTTTAAACTGGTTATTTGTCTAAAAGACCCCTGTCCACACCCTTAAACAGTCTGCACGGCAAAGATGACCAAAGAGACCAACGACCAAAGAGCTGTCAAAGGACACCAGGGACAGGCTCATAGACTAGAAAAGTCTGGAATGAACCGATCTGCAATATCCAAACACCTCGGTGAAAAACGGCCAGAATTCTTGCTTGTTTGTGTGCCGTTAAACCTCTATAGAGAAATATGTATTTTAATTTAAAAGTTAAAATTAAGTAATATTTAGATTTTTTTCTTCTACAGTATTTGTGAAATGTAATTGCATGTGTTTACTATTTGAAAATAAGGACTGTGTATCTATGTGTTTCTGGTTTTCCAGTCTAATGTGAAGTGTAACAGTCTGATGCAGGAACCCTTCTTAGGCGTTGGTTTTGTGTTCCCAGAACTGGCCTGACCTCCAAGAATAGAAACAAAAAGTAGCTTTGCATGCAAGTTTTCAATCTTGACTGACCCTGTAAAAGTTCATGGTTTGGTATTTCAAGGAACAAATGCAGTCAGTTCCTCTTTCTGGAGATTCTCACTCTAATAAGTCCAGCTTCTGAAGGGCCACCAACCAGAACCAGCACAAATCCACATGACGGCTTTCACCAGGACTCCCAGGTGGGGGGCTGGGAGGGTGTTGGATGTCCACTATCCCAATCTTCCTTTACCATCCTTCTGGTTTAGAAAATACTCACAAATATGTACAGTTTTCATTCAAATACAAACGGGGTTTGGTTAAATATATAAATATAAAGGATATTTTGTGTTTTTCTCCTCTTATCTCATGCACTTCAGCCAGTCAAATGCTGTGCTTGACTCATAGCCTGAGCTCCGTCTGTCTTTGAGCGAACCCGGACAACCCAAAAACCTGCAGAACCCGTACAGGTCAACCCCCCAACCTGATGCGTGTGACAAAGCTTTAGCTGTTTGGCTCAGAAATGTAAACTTCTGACACAAGACGATTCCTAAAGGTTTGGTGTTTTACAGAACCTGCAAAATAGGAGCAAAAGCAAGCTTTTTTAATGTTAAAAATCATTTGTCTGACTCAGAAAAATACTTCTACTTCTCAGAAAACAGTCAGTTCCGCTATACTTAAGCATTGGCTGATTCCCAGGATCCTGGTTTACAAGAAACATTAAAAGCATAGCACTCAGCGACCTTCTGATGAGTTTTCAGTTCTTCTTCCTACCACCTTGCTGTGAACTCCAGCTAAAACCTGAACGTCTACAACAGAATAATAGAAGTGCAACAATATATTTAAGGAAGGTGAACTCAGAGTCCAATACGCCAAACACCAGACAGAACAAAAACGGTGAAGTTAAAAAAGTCCAATAGACAAGTTCTGAGAGGGAAAAGTAGATTTACACAGGTTTCTGTGAGGAAAAGCCTTAGTTATTGTTTATTTAGTAAAATAGCTGAGTGGATGAAACAAGAAAAAGATCATTTTAAGGTAAATACAAATAAAACAAGATTTAAAAAACAGAAATTTGTAGTAAGTGTGAAAAAACCCAATTTTTTAACAGTTATTTTAGGCTTTAGGTTCAAAACAAACTTTAAACTCATGTTAAAGAAAATTTAACGTTAAGAAAGTTTAAAAGAAACAGCAAAATAAAAAATACAACCCATAGTTAGATTCATTGTTTGTATATCGAAACAAAGTTTTACAGTAAAGGAAAATAAAAAAGGAATGAAAGACTGTTGCTTACAGTTCCAGTTGAGACTAGTTTTAGTCCAACTAAGTTCGTTGTTTCTTCAATGTTAAGTAATTAAAATTCAGTCTGACCTCTGTTTTCTCACAAACCTCAAACCCTGGATGGTACACTTTTGATAAGGAGGAAAAATGTCAACTTTAAGAACTTTTAAAAACCAAAAAGTAAAAAAAAGTACACATCCTTGAAGGGGAGATTGACGTGTGCAATTTATCTGAACGTCACACTGTCAAGGTTGACGTGCGGACACAAATGCAGACGGAACTCGAAATAAAGAAGAAATAGATTTAATGACTCGAGAGAGGAACATTAAACCAGAGCGAACAAAACCACCCGACAACCCGTGCACGGGAGACGAGGCCATATAACAGGGAGAGAGGATTGGTTAACCACATACAGGTGTGCCAGGAGGGAGGGAACACACAAGGAGGGAAGTGTCAAATGACCTCGAAAGCAATGGTGAGCACAGGAAATACAACAAAATAAAACAGGAAGTGCCAAACACAACAACAATTAATGTCCTGGGTCCATAACCCCTACAGTACCCCCCCTCAAGGTGCGCCTCCTGGCGCAGGGGGAAGTCTGTTCCGATGCCGCCGATTGAAGTCCCTGATGAGTTCAGGGTCCAGAATGCGTGAAGCAGGCTCCCAGGACCTCTCCTCAGGCCCGTACCCCTGCCAGTCCACCAGATACTGGAGGCCACGACCCCGTCGCCGAACGTCCAGAAGGCGACGGACAGTGTAGGCCGGTTGGCCATCAATGATGCGGGGAGGGGGTGGCAGAGAGGATGGCCGCTGCAGGGGACTCGTGACATGTGGCTTTAGCTGAGAGATGTGGAAAACCGGGTGGATGCGCAAGGACCTGGGCAAGCGCAGCCTGACCGCCACCGGATTGATGACCTTGATGATCTCGAAAGGACCGATGAACTTGGGGAACCGCTTCTTTGACTCTGTCCGGAGTCTGAGGTGCGAGGTGGACAACATGACGAACTGACCAGGTAGGTAGGATGGTGCTGGCGTGCGGCGACGATCTGGCAACCTGTTGTGGGAAACCCCTGAACACAACAGGGCTCGTGACTCGGAAAACATCTCAGTCGGGTCATGACATTCAGACGGATCCCTGAATGGGTCAGGTGAGGGCGGCCGCCCTACTGGGACGGCGGGATCTCCCCCAGGAGGCCGAGCTGAACGCAAACATGTGGTGTGACATTTCTCACTCCAGCCGGAGACACGGCTGGAGGGCCAGTCGATGACTGGGTTGTGAGCATTTAGCCAAGGGCAACCTAATACCAGAGGGTTTTGTGGGGAGGAAAAAAGGAAAAAACGGGTGTGCTCGTGGTGATTGTCTGACACAATCAGATGAACCGGCTCAGTGACTCGTGAGACGGTGGCTAATTCTTGGCCGTTGAGGGAGACCACTCGTAAAGGATGGGGCAAAAACTCAGACGTAAGACCAACCTGTTTGGCTAGCTCGGCGTCCATGAGGTTCTGCTCTGCTCCTGAATCCACCAATGCTCTGACAGAAACTCCCCCTTTCTGGAACATAACCCGAACATCCAAAACACAGGAAGCAGGTCTCGGGATAGTGGGAGCCGGACCACGGCTCTTCAGCGCGCCCACTCTGATTGATGAGTTGGGGCAATCCCTGCAGAAATGACCCCGGCCGCCACAGTAAAGGCACTCACCTGCCGCCATCCGCCGCCGTCGCTCGGAAACTGTCAGTCTGCCCCGGCCGAGCTGCATGGGTTCCTCTGAGACTAAAGACGGGGGTTCTGCGGAAAAAGCAGCAAAGTCAGGTGAGTCCATGATCCTGTCCTTAACAGGACTGCGTCGGGGGCGGGGTGCCACCCTGCCATGCTCCTGCTTGTGGTCCTGCAGGCTATTGTCAATTCTGATGACCAGGGCGATGAGGGGTTCCAAGGAGGAAGGTAACTCGAGAGTGATTAGTCTGTCCTTTAACTCCTCGGAAAGTCCCTCCACGAAAGCGTCCATGAGCGCAGTGGTGTCCCAACCACTAGTGGAGGCCAGGGTGCGGAACTCGATGGCATAGTCAGCTGCCCTTCTGCCCCGTTGCCGAAGTTGCATAAGGGCTCGAGCTGCCTCTCGGCCCGGTTTGGTGTGCTGGAACACCTGCTGAAATGCCTCCAGAAATGCCGCGAGAGACGCGCAGGTCGGTGCTCCACGCTGCCATTCAGCCGTTGCCCATGCGCCTGCTCTCCCGGTGAGGTGAGATATGATGAAAGCCACCTTAGCTTGGTCCGAAGGATAGTGAGGCGCTTGTAGTTGAAAATGGAGCTCACACTGAGTGATGAATGCTCGGCAGTCCCCGGAGTCCCCGGAAAACCTCTCCGGGCGGGCCAGCTGTGCAGCAGGGGCGACAGGAATCCCATCCTGGACTGGCGTGGGAGGCGAAGGGTGCGGAGAAGGAACGGACAGTGGATGTTGGATCCGCTCCGCCAACTGCTCCAATCGCTCACCCAATGCGGCAAGTTGTCGCTCGTGACGGCTCGACATCTCGAGTAATCCTTGTCTTAAGCATGACATCTGCTCCTCCTGTTGGCGGAGTAATGCCCGTAACGTCTCCGCGTCTGCTGCGTCCATTATACTGGTCGGGTGGTAATGTCAAGGTTGACGTGCGGACACAAATGCAGACGGAACTCGAAATAAAGAAGAAATAGATTTAATGACTCGAGAGAGGAACATTAAACCAGAGCAAACAAAACCACCCGACAACCCGTGCACGGGAGACGAGGCCATATAACAGGGAGAGGGGATTGGTTAACCACATACAGGTGTGCCAGGAGGGAGGGAACACACAAGGAGGGAAGTGTCAAATGACCTCGAAAGCAATGGTGAGCACAGGAAATACAACAAAATAAAACAGGAAGTGCCAAACACAACAACAATTAATGTCCTGGGTCCATAACCCCTACACACACATTTCTCTGTTAAAGAGCTTTTTCCTTAAGAGATGTCAAATACAATTTTTATTTAATAAAAATAACTTAAGCTCAGAAGAAAATCAACATACATTTAATTTGTCTCAAGCTTAAAGACTTCATGTTGAATTGATCAGAAATCTGAAGACTGATCTCCTGTGCTGAATGAAACCCAAACAAACAACTGGCTCAGTGACAAATATCATTCCTTTGAAACAAATGTTCATATTTTAAAATCTCTTTCACCTATCAACATAATTGAACATCTGTGATCCCAACCTTTTGAGCTTCAACATGTGCTGGATTTGGGATGAGAAAAGTCACCAGATTTATAATGGACAGGTATAGAGGAGTGAAGTTTGTCTCAGATTTGGGGCTGGAGAGGGAAAGGTGTTTGCCCCACAACCTGAAGAGTAAGAAACTAAAAGGATTTTCCTTTGTTTTGCTGAAAATATCATGACTGTGACAAACGGTGGTGGAGTTATGGTAGTTTGTCGGGAAAAAAAAATGTCGTGAAAAATCCCCTCCCCAATCACAGCGATGACATCATCACTTTAGCTCCAGAACATTCCGCTCATTGACTTCCATCATTCATCCAGAAATGTCTGTAAATGTTCATAAAACTTGAACTGTGATGGAAAACCACAAGGAATTTCAAAATCCTGAACATTTACATGTTAATGCTTCATAGCTGAAAATAGGATGAAGTTTGAAACTTTTTAAGGAGGAAGGAAGGAAGGAAGAAGTTGAACAATTTCCTTTTCATTTTTAAGGGGCTGAACTTCTCACATTTTTACTAAATATTTTAGAAACCATAAAACAGATTCTTAAAAATGCAAAAACAGAATTCTCCTGAACAAGCGAACTTAATAACAACATTTCTTAAATAGATATTAAATATTAAATAATTTTTACATGATAAAAAACGTGCATAAAGCAGAAAGAGAATCTTAATCTTCTGATCTCAGAGGAATACAGAGAAAAATCAGTTATCGAGGGTTAAAGAGTGAGAAAAAATGGAAATGAAAAAAGTGTGTGATTGAAGTTCCTCTTCTCATTTAATAAAGGTCCCATATAAAGTAAAACAATGATTAAAAATAACAGTGAAGAACAGTGATGTCACCGTGCAACGGACTTCAGGAGAATCCTGAAGAATTACAAACAAAACACAAAACTTTGCTTTTTTTGGATTTAATCCCAAAATATCACAGAAAACTCAAAAACAGAATCAGACTTAGTCTTTCATTTACAGGACACTTGTTGACATTTGAAATATTGACATTAGATAAAAGGTATTCTGTTTTCTGTGCTTTTCCTAACACAGAAGTCAGATTTCCCATCTGAGCTGCTCAGAGAAACAAAAAGTTGGTTAAGGAGGACTTAAAAGCAAATACACCTAAAAATGTTCTTGTTACCTGAAGCAGTTTTCTGTTATCCTACAATCATGTCTAAGATGATAGAAGCTTGATTAGAAATGCAGCTAAAAGCAAAGGAGTAAAGACAATGAAAGTCAATGAAAGCTTTGACTCATTGAAGCTTTTGGTTATCTGAACAAAGGCTGGAACGCTGAAAAAGGAGTTATGAAAAATCAAATATGAACAGGGCAAATGTTTGACAGATTTGTGATTTGATTTTAGGGGCGGGGTCAAGCACAGTCAGAAGAAACCGTCTCTTACTTTGAGCCTGAGGGTCCAGGTTTAGAAGTGAAGTTGGGGTTATCAACTTTGGAGAAGTCACTCCTCATGGACTCACTGCTGGATCCAGGAGACTGGAGTCTGTCAGGAAGCTTCCGATCTCTGCAACATTTCAATGAGTTGCTGTGTCTCAACGGCGATCTGGAAGAACTGCAGAATTTAAAGGAAAACAGAGAAGATCTGAATCTCGGAGCGAACCGGAGCTCAGTCCAATTGGAAAAGAACCGAGACCACCTTGAAAGATGGATCCGAGAGCAACTCCTGGTCCCTGACTAGAGTCTCGGTTAATGTTTCTAATACCGCGTTCACAGATACAATTGCTACCATGCACATCGTCCAGTCAGAGCTGCTGCCGGCCTGCAATTGCGGCTGTCACCGACCTGTGACTGCCTAACTGTCGCTCCATTTTGTAATGGCATCATCCCGCCTGTCACAAGACTGCCACTGCAGTCACTGTCACATGGCATTTTGTGGTACAGTATGTAAGCATAGTCTAATGTGGCTAACGTGAAGCTTGTTACAAACAACTCCTAGAATTACGGTGAAGGCAATTGAGAAAGTCTGACTGACAGACTTATATCTGAGTCTTTTGTCTCACATAATGCGCCTTTCTTAAGTTTGAAAATAGACCATTCACTGGCGATTATCACCTTATAATGCAGTGCACCCTATAGTACCAAAAATATACAAAATGTCTATTTTTGCCCATTAGAGCTAGAAAAAGCAAAAACAAACACAGACGAAAACTTAAAAATAGTCATCAGCTGTTGATCAAACAACAAATGGAGAACAGCAAACAACGCTGTTCCTCCAACAAATTTGAAGGTTTTATTTTCGTTTTAGTGTGAGAATTCAGTTTTCTTCCTTGTGTTCAAATATTTGTGATGCATTAAAATCACAGGTAACTTCCTTGTTTTATCAAAGAAAGGTTTGTTACGGTTCATACTAGTGCAACCTGTTCCAACCACAAAGTGACAAATCAGTGTCGAGAGAATCAACAGGTTTCAATGTAAGATGAACCCTAAAAATGTCCAACTTTGTCTTCTGTCTGGGTTTGCTTTGATGTCCAGAGCTTTTTGTGGCAAAGTCCTGCAGTTTGGTCAGATGTCCATATGAGGACGATAATCCAATAATAAAGAAAAATAGACTTAATTCGGACGGAAAGTCCATGTTGTCAATGCCCAACTAACCAAAGACCAGGTCCTCAAATGGATCGCAACCATGTAAGGAAAAAGAAGTCCTTACAGCTTCTAATGAACAGATTAATCAAAATCCCAGCCAACGTAACACAGGAAGCAGAGACGTTCACATTGTTGGAAACATTCCATCATCTCAACCCTCAAGATTCTTGAGTTTACAGGAAAACGGTCTCCTACTTTGGGTCTGGTGGTCCAGCTTCAGCTCGGAAGTTGGGATTATCAACTTTGGAGAAGTCGCTCTTCATGGAGACACAGCTGGATGTTGAAGACTGGTCTGAGTGAGGAAGCTGAGCTCTGAAAACACAAACACATCAGAGCTTTGGAGGAACCGAAGGAGAACCGAGAAGATCTGACGGGACAGAAGATGTGGATTCTCTCTGCAGGAACACGACCAAAGCCCAACAGGATTGTTGGGATTATGACGGCGTTGTTGTTTCTTACTTTGTGTCTGAGAGTTCATCTCTCAACTGGACCGTCTTTGTGAACGCTGAACAGCTGAATCCTGGAGGTTCCTCTTCCTTTGAGCAGCTCATCTTCATCATTAAGTGGAACACGAGCCAACAGCCCAAACTGAGAATTCATAAAACAACAATCACGACAAACATGTCGTCTGTGTGGGTTAAACAGTGCTCAGTGGGTAGATAAATAAAAGGATGCCTGATTCACATGAAGAGAGCAGCTCCTTTTGCATTGAAAAAATATTGTAACCTAAAATACCTGTGAGAACCAAAATTAATCAAATGTTTTTATTTTAGTTTGGAATACTTTGCTTATCTCAATAGACGTTTCAATGGTTTTAGTTTCATCTTCTAATCTTATCTTACTCTTTAAGATTTTCATTTTTCATTAGAAATACAATAATTCTTTTGTCGGTAGTTGAACCTGTTCGACCACAATCGTCCAATCAGAGTAGAGATGTCAGCCTGTGGCCCCGCCTCCAGAAGTGAACAGACAGGGAGACAGATGTCGTCACTGTTTTGCTCTTATGGAAACACATCTTACAAACAGTCAAGTCATGCAAGCTCACAGAAATCTCTCTTCATGACAGTTCTCCCTCACAGCTGCAGTTTGTTGTCATGAAGTCAGCGATGAGTCTAATTTGTGATCAGGTTGATGTCACAGCTGTGAGGAGAAGACGTTGGAGTCTTCCTGCTCGCTCTCACAGATTTCCAGACAGCAGAGAAACATTTCTGCACTTCACTCAGTCAAACTACACCGAGATGCTGAGGACACCTGCAGATTCTCACCTGTTCCCCTCACTGCTGCTCCACTGTCACACACTATCAGGCTTCATGGATTGAAGAAACTTCTGGAAGAAGAAGCAGCAGCAGCTTGTTGTTCCTCTGCAGTCCTCGGAGTCTCAGTCCGACTGATCACATCCTCATACCTTCAGAGTCAGAAAAACATTCAGATTCTCGCCTGAACCAGTCGGACCTGCTGTTCTCATAACTTTGAACGTCTCATAAAACTTTGAAGCATCTGAAACCATCACTTGGGATGTTACATATAAGTGCATTTGCATGTGCTGAAAATACACCATAAACAAACACACAGTGAACCTTCAGCAACAGTTAAAAACTATCATATCGTCATCATTCATGTCTCAAACCTTTGACCTGAGAGAATCGGTTTGACTTCTTCATTCTTCCCTGAAAAAAACAAGCTTAACGGCAGCATTTGTTTCTCAAACTTTAAAGGAACAGAGTCAATTATAAAGTCAATAACTGATACAGTTCATTGTGTTTATATCTATTGTTTGTTAGTTATTTGTGTTTTTAACATATGTACAATGTTTGTCTAATTTGTTTAACTCACAAATACGTTGTTTGATCTTTAACTTCTATCACTGCGGCTGTTATTTCTCAGTCTAATCCATATTTGTAACTTTGATATTATTGTATCAGTGCGGCGAATAGGACTTGATGTCACTGATGTTATTTTCAATCCCAAATCCCAAAGAAACTTCTGGAAGAAGAAGCAGCAGCAGCTTGTTGTTCCTCTGCAGTCCTTGGAGTCTCAGTCCGACTGATCACATCCTCATACCTTCAGAGTCTGAAAATACATCAGATTCTCGTCTGAACCAGTCGGACCTGCTGTTCTCATAACTTAGAACAGCAGGAACTGTTACTTAATATTTTATTTGTTTTTATGCAAAGACCATCAGTTTTAAAGTCATTTTCTACTAAACGGTACAAATTAAAGTAACTGTGTGTGTTCTTACCATTGTACCTTTTCAGGACCATTTCTGGAATATTCACTGACCTTATGAGGACCTGACGACCAATTTTAGCTTTGGTCTCAATGAGTAATGGTTCCTGGTCTCTAGACCTGTAATGTGAAAAAAGCTGGGTTAGGTTTCAGGCTCCTCAGGAAAACATTAATGAAGTTAATTTCAAAGTTTGTGTTTTTTAAATATGTTCTTGTGGCATTTTACTCATGATTTAGGACATTTATCAAAAATTAGGAATATCATTACATTTCTGGGTATTTCTTTCTTCAAGTTTTTGTGAATCAGGAGAAGAAGAAAAAAATGCTGTTTAAAATAGCTTTCTGTTGGGATTTCACCCACTGAAATGGGCAGGCCAAAGCCTCTCTGCTCCTCTCCATTCTGATGCATCCACTTGCAAACAAATAGATCTATCAACGTCTTTCTTTTCCTCGTCTGAGATCGAATCTGGATCATCACTGACCGGCTGGATAGCTCTGATATTGCTCACTGTTTTAGCTGCTCTGGTAATGCTAAACAGAGTGTGTGAGGGGCTGTAGGCTAACGGGACAGAATGTGAACAGGTGGATGATGGGAAGCTACGGCAGGCTTACGCCACACCACTCAGAGGTGATTTTTTTAATGAACTCTTGCCGCTCTGCAGAACCTATGTCCAAGAAAACGACTCGGGTTTTGATTTAGTCTAAAAACAGTATCATTATATTAAAAACCAAAGGAAACGCTTTGAAAACAGATGAGCAGAGTGGGACTTTTAGGTTCTTCTGGACAAAATAAATGAAGTTAAAACAAAGATTAAATGTGGAAATCTGTGCAGATGTGTTTCTGTGTGAGCATGTGTATGTGAGAGAATTTGTTTTGTGTGCGTGGATCTGTGTCTATTTGAGTTTGTGTGGATATGATTGTTTCTGAGAGTGTGC
Source organism: Oryzias celebensis (assembly GCA_014656515.1). Classification (NCBI taxonomy): domain Eukaryota; kingdom Metazoa; phylum Chordata; class Actinopteri; order Beloniformes; family Adrianichthyidae; genus Oryzias; species Oryzias celebensis. The sequence continues at coordinate 2,394,296 of BNCR01000016.1, forward strand.
ATAAAATAACGTTGTACTGTCTGCTGTGCATTTCTTTCTATTCTATTTTGAAGCTCTTTTGCCGTCTAATTTGATAACAGATTAGATGATTCATTTAATTTTGAAGTTGAGTCATGACATCTGGACTTCAAATCTTCTTAAAATCTGAACGTTTCTCCATCATCAGGTGGCTTCATCGTTCTGAGTGGTGCTGGGTTAAAGCTCCAAATGAATCCTCCTGCAACTGGATGATCACCAGAGGGCTGTGAATGTGAAAGGCTGCTCAGATTCTTACTAAAGCCAGGTATATGATGTGCATGAAGAAATATTACATTAATAAATAATTAGGTTTACATAAATTATTGATTGACAAGATTTTAAACACCATTAGATAAGAAGTTTGTTAGACATTTTAGATCTTTTTTTTTCTCCTGTTGTAAACCTGCATAATTTTCTGTTCTACATCAACATCTTCAACAATATGTTTTCTCAGCAGATTACACATATAAAGCTGGCATTTAATGTTTATGGATTTTCATGACAGAAATTCCAGTTGTAAACTTAGCATGTGCAGACTGTGTTCTGTTTTCTAAAATATGAACTTCACCTGCAGTTCTTCCTCTGTCCACCATGCGGTGCTGTAAAACAGCAACCGTACACTGGTGTATGTTACAGTTAAAAGGATTTTCTTCTGAACAAAGCATCACAATGCAGTTTTCTAAAGAATCCTGCGTTGCAGAATAAAAGATAGTTCCTACACTGATGGCTCCCAGACGGAGAGAACACACCATAGATGTTACACGTTTCTTTGAGGAAAAATCTACTTTATTGTGTCTTTAGTTAAATGATGTCAGATCCAGGACCAACAATGTGGTTTCTGTCCTGGTTGTGTAACAGTGGACCAGCTCCACAGGGTGCTGAAGGGTTTGTGGGAGTTTGCTCATCCAGTTCATCCAGTTTGGGTTTGTGGATTTGAAGATGTTCCACCGTGGAGTAGTCACTGCTCCTCCACATCAAGAGGAGCCAGTTAAAGTGGGAATCTGGTCTTGGTGCCTCCAGGACATTTCTGGATAGAGTTTCATGTCTCAAGTGTTTGTAGGATCCATGGGTTATTGATCTTGACCTGTTTAATGGCATGCTAGCTCATGAAAGGGAGAATATGCAGCATTAGTCCAGGAAAGGAGTTCTCTTCAATTGATGACCATTGAGTGTCCTGGTCATTAGTGACCTAAATGCAGGTTGTGTAAAGCAGTGATGTCCAATAGTGAAGCTTTAAATCAGGTAACCCACGTCCTCCTTTTCCTTTTTAGTTTTCAGTAATATAAAATGCACACAATTTGAGTTTTTGCAAAATATTTTAATCCAGTCACCAAATACATCTCTAAAACCCATACGTCTCAGTGATTGTTGGAGGAGGTTTACCCGATCGAATGCCTTCTCAGCGTCTAAGCTGAGAAACATTGCGGGAGTATTTCCCTCCAGTGCTATTGACTCTGAATTCAGAGTCCTCCTGACATTGTCATACTCAGAGATCATTTGTTTTTATTGGTTAAACTTAACAGTTTCAGCTTTAAGTTTTTAAACCTCTTTCAGGGTTTTTTTTTTCTTATTAACATGCCTCATTTGGATATGTCCAACAAAAGTTTACCGTTTTCTAACAGCTGTAGAAATTTGAATCAGATTCTAAATCTGTTCATTTATAAAATGTTAGTTAAATCTCATGTTTTAACAGGCTGTGTGAGAATTCTGTGCTTAGGTGTTGCAATGATTTTGTCATGTTCTGTGTTCCACGTCAGTCTCACTCGGTTCAGGTTAATCATCCACAACTGTCTTCATTTAGTTCATCAACCTCAGTGTATTTAAGTGTCTGGTTTTCAGTTCACTGTTGTCAGGTCAGGTGCTCTGCTGGCCTGTGGGGTTCTCTGTGGGGTTCTCTGTGGGGTTCTCTGTGGGGTTCTCTGTGGGTTTCTCTGTGGGTTTGACATGGTTCAGTTTATTTATTAAAGATTTTAAGTTTCTGCCACAAGTCTCGTCTCCTGCATTTCGAGTCCTCCACTTCCTGGCAGGCTGCTGCACAAAAACCTGCTTTTATCATCAAAGAGTTGCTGAAGAAATGGATAAAGACGATAAAACATCGAATTCACCCCGAAAGAAGATTGATAAACCAATCATAAGGTTGTTGTTCTCAAACATTTCCTCATCATTTTCATCACTAAAATATGTTTTTTAAACCTACAATCTACAGGTTTAAAGGTGAACAAAAGTATCTTTCCAACAAAACAACATTTTTAAGAATGGAGTTCTCATTCAGGCTCTGATGGTCATCTTCTCCTCCTCTGACACCTCCATCACTCCTCTCTCCTTCATGGTCCAGAACATCTGCAGACAAACGGCTTCTGCTTTGCCTGATGGACCATCAGAGCCACCTGTACATGAAAGAAGGAGGAACATGAATGAAAGCGTCTTCATTTTCATCGATGAACCAAAAGAAGGAACATTGTGATGACAGTATCTGGACTGAGCCCAACCTTCTACTGACCTTAGAATCAGCAGTTTGCTGTCTGGACTCTGTAACAGATCAAGGAGCTGCTGAACATCTGAACGCTGCAGATTATTTTTACTCAGGTCCAGCTCTGTCAGGTGGGGGGAGTTGGACTGTAGAGCCGAAACCAGAACCTTACAGCTGATCTTTGACAAACAACAGCGCTTCAACCTGAATGCAAAATAGTGTAGAACTTGATTAAATGGATCAAGAAAATGTTGTTTGTGCTTTAAAGTGCAGTTTGTTTCTATAAACCTTAAGAAACTGAGAAATATAAAACCACTGACTTCTAAATTCTAGTTTCAATTCAATTTACATTTTCTGCAAAAGACAATCATAAAAATTTTGTAAGGAAATCTGTGTTTCTTCAGTTAATAAACTAAAACTTATTCTGGAAACAATAATTGGAGCTTTTATTTCTTTTTGAGTTTTTTAATAAACTAAAGTAGGGTGTTGAGCACAGAACATAATGATGCCACAACTAACACTTTACTGTTACAAAGACGAGACTGTAAATTCAAATTCTATGTTTAATTTTGCAACATTTATCTTTTCATATTTTACCAAAGACATTTAAACATGAATTTCTCAAACTCAAAACTTTTTAGGTAATTAAAAAAAAGACCCAACAACACAAGTTGTAGCTCTGACCTCAGTATTTCCAGTTTGCAGTTTGGACTCTCCAGACCTTCACACAGCAACTTCACTGCTATATCAAGCAGCTTGCTGTCACTCAGATCCAGTTCTGTCAGATGGGACGGGTTGGACTTCAGAGCCGAGGCCACGATATTCCAATGAAGCTCAGGTGGTACAGGATAATCAGGGCTTTGATGACAGAAATAACAATAACCTCTTTAGCTTCTGCTGATCACTTATTTGGTATATGAGTTTTTTGAAGTTTAAAAAAAGGGGGTGGAGTTAATAACTTGTACAATTACAGTTACAGTGAGGTACCTTTAACCCACCAAGACACAAGACCCTCATGTCCACTGGCATGAACTCCAGCACTTAAGACAAACTTCCAGCACCGACTTTGCCGCATAAAAACAAAGGCAGACGACGTGAATATGATGGTGTGAATGGATAATTCATTTAAAATGAAGAGTGTGAGGGGGGGGCATTAGCAGCACACGCGTGTGCTGTATGGCAAGTGACAAGGATCCATAACTACCAGGATCCGTACGGATCACAGATCATCCGTGCACCCCTTGTAGCTTCCACAGGATCCGGTGTCAGAGCATGGAAAAAGGGAATACAAAAATGAAGCTCGGTGACATGAGTCTTCTGCACTTAACTACACCTCCCATGATTCATTGGGTTAATGGGACAGCATGTCTTACTAGGCTGCTGTTAACTGTCATGAAGCACAACAAACATCTGTTAACAGATTGTAAATCTTCCTGATGACATCAGGGGTAAACGGTTTAGTTTGTGTTGGAGCTCAAAAGAATCATTAACAACCAGAGATTCCAGTGTTTGATCCAAGTCATCTTAATAAAAGAAACTGCTGCTTTCTAATAATGTCCAACCGATGGATACATTCTATTTCAGACTTAAACCATTTTCAAAAAATTAGAAAGTTAAATTTAAGTAAAGATATATTTTTTCATGACGGAGGACATGTAAAAGAAAATTTAGCTTCAAATTGCATTTCTTAGTGATTCACAAGCTCCATTCTGATGCTCTGTTGAAACTATACCCCAGAGGACAACACAGATTTTGGGCTAAAAACCACATAAACATAAAAAGACCACTGGGAACGCTTTTAAAAAAAGATGATTAAAAAGGGACTCTAACTGGAAAGAACAACGAGTGCTGCTAATTGCCATGATCAAATCAAATTAAACTTTATTTATAAGAAGCGCTTCTCATACCTCGCACAACTCGAAGCGCTTTACATTTAAAAACAAAAACGCTTTAAAAACCCTACCTGCCCTTTACCCGCCCCCAACCATCAACACATACGACCCATGACCCCAAACACAATGAGGAGGCTGCTCATAAAATAACTTATCAGAGGAACTTGATGATGCCATGTCTCTTACGTTTTAAAGTATTGTGCTTTCTCCATTATTAATCTTGAGTGGAACCTGAAAAAAAATGAAGAAATGTAAAGATGTCTACTATTGATCACCTCAATGAAAAAATCCTTATTGTTGTAAATATGTTTTCCCTTTTAGACTGTGATGCCGTGGTACTTAGACTACTAAGACTTATAACTCTTATAACTCTAAAAGTTGTGAGATCAACCCGTAAAATAGTATAAATGCCATCTATAAGACTTTACAGGATCTGCACAACTTTATGTATAAACTACATCATTATTTTGTTCAAATGATTCAGCAATAAAATAGTAATCCAACAAAAAGTACATTTTTTAAAATCAAAATACTATAAGAAAGTGTACAAAATATTAACAATCAAACAATGATTCTGAATATCTCTCCATGGAATCACCAATGAAATGAGAACAACTGCTTTAAAGCAAAAACAAGGTTGGAACTATTTTTAATCTTGAATTGAAACTTTGACTGCACTTCCAGTATAACAAAAACTTAGCTTTCTTACAGATTAAAACATATTTAGAAAATTCAACAGTTGCTCAAAAGTAAATTTTAGAGAATCAAGTCTGAACTCACCGAAACTTTCTGCAGTTCCTCACAGCGGGGAAGAGTCTCAAACAACCTGAAACTGTTGTGTGGAACTTGTTCAGGTCCAGCTCATCCAGAACCTCCTCTGAAATCTGCAGCATGTAGGCCAGAGCTGAGCAGTTGATGTCTGTGATGTTCTTGTCTGATTTGTTCTCTGACTGCAGGAACTCTTGGATCTCCTGATGAACTGAGAGATCCTTCATCTCCACCAGACAGTGGAAGATGTTGATGCTTCTATCAGGAGACAGTGTGCATGTTGTTATTTTTTTGAGGTTGTCGATGATTGTCTGGACGATTTCTTGATTCTTTTCTGTCTGAGCCAAAATACATCCTAAGAGTCTCTGGTTGGACTCCATTGTGAGACCATGAAGGAAACGAGTAAACAGATCCAGGTGACCAGTTTGACTCCGCAGGGCTTTCATCACGATTATTCTCAGAAACTCATGTAGTGTTGAAAAAGATTCATTTAAAGACGAGTCATTTGTTTGATTCTTCAGGAAGTTCTCCACCACCTCCATCTTCTTGTTGTTGTAACAGTGGATGATGTAAACTGCAGCCAGAAACTCCTGAACACTCAGATGAACAAAGCAGTAAACTGGTTTCTGGAAGATCTCACACTCTTTTCTGAAGATCTCAGTACAAACTCCAGAGTACAAAGAAGCCTCTGTGACATCCAGACCACACTGCTGCAGGTCTTCTTGGTAGAACATGATGTTTCCTTTCTCCAGATGTTCAAATGCCAGCCTCCCCAGCTTCAGGAGAACTTCCATGTCCTTCTCTGTCAGCTCCTGTGGATTCTCTTCATGTTCCTGCTGGTACTTGTTCTTCTTCCTCTTTGTCTGGACCATCAGGAAGTGTGAGTACATGTCAGTCATGGTGGTGGGAAGTTCTCCTCTCTGTTCTGTGGTCAACATGTTCTCCAGAACCACAGCAGTGATCCAGCAGAAAACTGGAACTCCACACATGATGAAGAGACTCTTGGAGGCCTTGATGTGGGAGATGATTCTGCTGGACAGATCTTCATCCCTGAATCTCCTCCTGAAGTACTCCTCCTTCTGGGAGTCAGTGAAGCCTCGTACTTCTGTTACCCTGGAGACACATGAAGGAGGGATCTGATTGGTTGCTGCAGGTCTGGAAGTGATCCAGACCAGAGCTGAGGGAAGCAGATGTCCCTGGATGAGGTTTGTCAGAAGAACATTGATTGATGACTTCTGAGTGACATCAGACACCACCTGACTGTTGTTGAAGTCCAGAGAAAGTCTGCTTTCATCCAGACCATCAAAGATGAACAGAAGTTTCCAGACAGACAGCTGCTCTGCTGGGATCTTCTGGAAGGTTGGATAGAAACGTTGGATGAGAGTGAGAAGACTGTGCTGTTCATCTCTGATCAAGTTCATCTCCCTGAAGGAAAGAGGAATCACTGCACTGATGTCTTGGTTCTCCAAGCCCTCGGCCCAGTCCAGAGTGAACTTCTGCACTGAGAAGGTTTTTCCAACTCCAGCAACTCCACTGGTCAGAACCACTCTGATGGATCCATGTTGGTCAGTGAAGGCTTTGAAGATGTCCTGACACCTGATTGGAACATCGTGGGGGGAGTTGATCATGCAGGCGGTCTCCACCTGCCACACTTCATGTTGGGTATGAACCTCTTCTCTCAGGCTTGCTGTGATGTAGAGCTCAGTGTAGATCCTGTTGAGGAGAGTTGTTCTTCCCGTTTCATCAGTTCCTTCAGTTGAATTTTCACATCTCCTCTTAACACTGAACTGATGTTCATCCAAAGGTTCCTGCAGACCAAAATCTGCAGAAAAATGTTCAGTCTTACTTTGAACAGCTGTATCCTGACTGATGGACTGTAGTCCAGCTCTGCTTCTGGATCTTTCTGCACACTGTGGACAGGAGCAGAGTCCTGATGGATCAGACTGGTCCCAGTATGAGGTGATGCACTGCCTGCAGAACCAGTGTCCACAGCTGGTAGAGACGGGATCTTTCAGGATGTTCTGACACAGAGAACAGCAGGACAGCTGCTCCTCCTCACAAACATCAGTCCTGCCCTTTCTGTTGACATCAAGAAGAATAACGAAAATAGGTATTAATAATATAATAACAAATTATTAAATAATTAGATAATCTTTTCTGATGATCTTCAAAAAGCAATTTGTCTCTTGATATCATTGTTACATATGGATTTATTAAATGAGACAGCACATGTCAGCTGGATCAGATCTACTACACCAGACAAGACCCAAAGTGTATGCTGGTCAAAGAGGCGCCTGAAACAATCCAACACATAACTCAGGGTGTAAGATGCTGGCCGGGAAAGCATACATAGAGCGCCATAACCGAGTGGCTGGAAAAATATACAGGAACATGTGTGCAGAATATGGACTGGAAACCCTAAAGTCAAAATGGGAAACGCCTCCAAAAGTGTAAGAGGATGAGAGAGCAAAGATCCTGTTGGACTTCCAGATACAGACGGACAGGATGGTAATGGAACCAACCTGACATTGTAGTGGTGGATAAAGAACAGAGGAAAGCTGTTGTGGTGGATGTAGAAGTACCAAGAGATGAAAACATCAAGAAGAAGGAACATGAGAAACTGGAGAATAACCAGGGACTCAGAAAAGAACTGGAGAAAGCTTGGAAGGTGAAGATGACAGTGGTGCACGTGGTAATTGGAGAACTCGGAGCTGTAACCCCCAAACTGGAGGAGTGTCTACAGCAGATCCCTGGAAAGACCTCAGACATCTCAGTCCAGAAAGGTGTAGTCCCCAGATGTGACTTAATGGTTCAGTTTGATTCAGTTGTCCCAGTTGGCTTCAATATGGGGAAGATTTCAGATTTAACTATTCAGACGACCATCATTGATCCCCTCCATAATCTGGCTAAGCCTCTAAAGTTCCAAGCTAAGGAGGCTAGCTGTTCACAGAAAGTGCTGTGTCCAAACAGATCAATGGAAAGTCTAATGGACGGACAAAATGTGTCAGGAGAAGATGCACCACCAAAAGAGACGATTGTGGGCTTCAGCCGATTATCAAGACAAGACTGAAGAACCTGCAGACACCCAGAAAGAGTGTAGTGAGGTGGAGGAAGAGCTTCAAAAAGCACCACATTTAGACACATTCAGGAGATGGGCCACAACTGTCAGCTTCCTCGGGTCAAATCACTTCTGAGTCCAAACTAACGGAAGGAATTTCTCAACTGGACCAAGGAGAAGAAGGACTGTTGGCCAGAGGTCCAAGGTCCTGTTTTCTGATGAAAGTAAACTGTCTTTCATTTGGGAATCAAACGGTTTATTTAAGATCAGTAAAATGGAAACTATCTCACCTTTGATGGTCATTTTCATGGCTGAAGAATGGATTGTTCTCCCTGGACTGGTCACTTTTTTTGGATATACAGCTGGACGCTGAAGACTGAACTCTCTGTTTGAGCTGCTGACCTCTGCAAACACGGAAATAATACCAGAACAATAGAGGGGACATTTTTTAAAGTTTAAAGTATAAAGAATAAACACTTCAAATAAAGAAATAAGCAAAAATCTAAATTGGATTTTTTTAATGATGCATTTTCTGTCCTAGAATCAAACAGTTGATGTTCACTAATAATTTACATTTG